>VXBA01005454.1:329733-380120 GCA_013399895.1 Serilophus lunatus
CCCCGCCCTTTTCGCCGCCCCCCCCCCCGCCGCCGCCGCCGCCGCCGCCGCCGCCCCCTCCGCGGAGACTCCGCGGGCACAGCCGGGCGCCCTGGGAACGCACCTGCTCCCGCAAAGGTACCCGCACCGCCCGGCACCGCACGGCACGGGGGCGGTCGCTTCCCCGCCGGCCCAACCACAGCGACGGCCCCGGCGGCGCCCCGGGACTTTTGTGGCGCCCCCGGAAGTAGAGGGAGAGGGCGGGGCGGCGGCGGCACCGCCTCCTGAGGGGGCCGCGGGGAGGTGAGGCCTCGGGAGCGCCCCGTCCTGCCCGCCCTGCCTTCCCTTCCCTTCCCTGCCCTGCCCTGCCTTCCTTCTCCCGCCCTCCTTGTCCCGCCTCGCCGTCCCCGGGCGTTCCCGCTGTGGCGGATGCGGGCGCGGGGCTGTGGCCGGAGCGGGAGGTGCAGCCTCGTGGTAACGGCGGGCACTCGGGCGCGGGGCGTGCGCGGAAAAGGGGCCGTGAAATGACTTTCGGTGTCAAAGGGGCTGCGGGGCGGAGGGAGGGCGTTGTCCGGAGTCAGGCTGGGGGCTGAGGGAGTGAGGGGTGGGGGAGGATATATCGCTTTAAAATAAAACCGGCAGCGACCGCAGCCGCGGAACTGGGAGTGGGTAACTTGAGAATGACGCGTCGGGAGCGGGGCTGGCAGTGAGGGACGGAGCGAGCGGCCCTGCGACGTTTCTCTTTGTTCCCGTGGTGTTTTCCCGAGCCCGGGAGCGCTCGGTGGAGGGATGGGAAGCTTGGGAAGCGCCGTGTTGGTGCCTCGCAGGAGCCACCCCCGGTCGGTCGCTGCTCGCACGGACAGGGGGAGGTTGTGTCACAACCGCACGGAAAGTGGTTTCCTTCCTCATCCAGACCGTCCCCGTGTCCTGCGCTGCAGTTTGTTACAGTGTTTCTGGATCACATTGTGTCTGTCTTTCTAAGCGTTGTTCCCCTTTATCTGTTTCACCTGCTGTGTTTCCATCTTTCCCGCATCCCTTCAGCGTCATCTTTTCTACCTCAGTACCCAGCCAGACTTTTTTCCCCATCCCCGCCCCCCCGCAAAGTATCAGAATTCCCGTCGAGTCCATCTTTGTCTTGGTGAACAGGTTTTGATTCCACCAGTAACAAAACTGTTCTTGGTATGTAAAACTCTTTTTTGTGCCTCTTACAGCTCAGTATGTGAGAAATAGGAATTTTTGTATTGCTTGGCTGGTCTTGGTGTGGAAAAAAGTTTCTGCCTTCTGGCAGTTTTGCCAGAACAGACCAGGCCTCCAGAGACTGAGCCCAGTCAACTTTGGCTCAGATTTTTGCTGCAAAAACTCAACCACCTCTGCAAAGTGAAGGTCTTTGTGAGAATTTGGAGAAGCTGTTTTGACATCTTTGGGATCACCAATAGTTGGGATGCTAGCCTTTCCTGGAGCTTCCAAACTGGATGCGACCATGAAGGCCTTCATGTGATGTTTGGCAGGTTTTGATTTAGAAAGGAATTTGGAGGTTAATGAGTGTGAAGGTTTTGTGTTCTGTGACCTCTCGTAACACAGGCCAGATGTCAGTCTAACAGGTTACAAAAATAAAAATGCCTTCCTATCTTGAAGGTGAGAGGGTGATGTTTACCAGACAGGTTTTTTCTCTTCTGTTTTCTGTCCCCTGAGCCACTGTAATACCGAGGGTCTTAATTCAGGCACAAACATTTGCTGGGCAAAGGTCTTGAAAAGTAATTAGGGTCCCTAGGAGAAGATTTTTGCTACTGCAGCTGGTTGTCCTGCCCAGCTACACAGAACGTCAAGAAATGCAAGTGTGCTTGTAGATAACACTGCTCAGGATTGTTCCCAGTAGGAAATACCAGCACGGGGGGCATTTCTGGATTTCTGATGCTTGAAAGTGTCCCACGGGTACAGCTGGGAACATTAGGTACCTGACTTCTGCTTGGAATGCAGAGCAGCAAACTCTTTCCTGTAAAAAGTAACTTATGAGGCCGCCTTAGAAAAAAAAAACACAAAAAACCCCCAAAATAAAAACAACTAGTGGTGTGTGTGGAAAGTTGAATTAGATTGTGGTAGCCGAGTGGTTAGAACAGTTGAATGGAACAGGACACATACTGTCCCTATTCCCTCCTGTCACAGTGATTTCAAGCACCTGCATGTTCCTGTTTCTTCTGAGCGTGGAGTCTGAGTAAAAGGGCAGTAGTTTGTTTTTTTTTCCCCAGGAAACACGTTTGGCACCCTGTGGGTACCTGCCAAGCAAGATCACGGAGCAGATCCTCCTGAGACACTTAGAAAATAAGGAGGTGGTTGATGAGAGCCAGTGTGATTTCACAAAGGGCAGATCAGGACTGACAAACTTGGAGGCCTTCTGTGACAGGGTTACAGTAGCTGACATTGTCCGCCTGTCCCTGGTACTGTCCTGCACAACACCTTTGCCTCTGGGCTGGAGAGTGGGGAATTTCACAGAGGAGCCACTCTGTGGATCAGGAATTGGCTGGAAGGTTGCACTCCAAAGTGTTGAGTCAACAACTTGTTGTCTGGGCAGAGACCAGGGAAGAGCAGTTTTTCCTCACCGTTGCTGTTTCGCATCCCTGTGGGATCAGTGCACCCTCGGCAGGCTGGGTGGTGGCTCTGAGCTGGGAGGGGCTGGTGGGAAGGGGTGGGATCCAGAGGGACCTGGGCAATGGGAAAATTGGGCGCATGCAAAACCTTGTGGAGTTAGAAGAGGCCAAGTGCAAGGTCCTGCTCCTGACTCAGGGCAATCCCAAGCTCAAAGGCAACTGGGCAGAGAAAGGATTGAGAGCAGCCCTGGGGAGAAGAACTTGGGGCTGTTGGTGAACAAAAAACTCTATGTGTGTCAGCGGTGTGCACTTGCAGCCCAGAAAGGCAACTGTGTCCTGGCCTGCAGCAGAAGCAGAGTGGGCAGAAGGTCGAGGGAGGGAATTCTGTCCCTCTGCTCTGGTGAATCCGCACCTGGAGTGCTGAATCCAGCTCTGTGTCCCCCAACACAAAAAGCATATGCATCTGTTGGAGCAGGATCAGGGGCTACGAAGGCTGGAACACCTGTGCTGTGTAGACAGGCTGAGAGAGTTGGCACTGTTCGGCTTGGAGAAGAGGAGGCTCCAGGAAGACCTTGGAGCACCTAAAGGAGGAGCACAAAGCCAGAGAAGGACTTTTATAAAGGCCTGTGTTGATAGGACAAGGGGGAAAGCTGAAGAAGGAAATACTTGGGTTACATATGAGGAAGAAATTCTTTACTGAGAGGATGGTGAGGCACAGAATGCCCAGAAAAGTTGTGGATGCCCCATCCTTGGAAGTGCTCAAGGCCAGGCTGGATGGGGCTCTGAGCAACCTGGTCTAGTGGAATGTGTCCCTGCCCAGGGCACAAAGGTTGGAACAAGATGACCTTTGAGGTCCCTTCCAAGCCAAATCATTCTATTATTCTTTATTATACAATGACACATTTTTTTACATAACTTCTCTAATATACAAATTTATTTGTCTGTAACAGAATACGATTTGCTGTATGAAGCTGGCCTCCAGCCTGGAACATCATTCCTGTCCTTGTGTCCTCACCATGGGCCACAGCTCCTGCCAGGAGCTCCAGCACAGCCTTCCTGTGGGCTGCATACTCCTTTAGGGCACATGCACCTGCTCCTGCATGGGGAGATGGATATTTGTTTGATGCAAGGTCTTGGCAGGTGACTTAGCTCCTGTAATGCTGTGTGATGTAGTCCTTGTAATGTATCTTTTCCCTTTGTTGCCCTTTTTTTAGCATACTTCTTGTCTGTTCTACATCAGTGCAGTTTCTTGTTTGATGTCACTGGGCAGAGCTGAGTTACAGAAGGTGGTGACAAACTTCCTAAGGCTGTTGAAGTTTGTGTTTGATGAAGAGAAGCCAAAGGCTTTTCTCAATTTCGTGTTGTATATGTGGATCTTCTAAATTCCAGTAATTATTGGAAACCTTTATATCCCTTTATGTTTTCTGTGATATTTGTCTGATAATGGTTTGATAATTGTGATAATTGTTTGATTTTCTTGTTTGTGCTGCTTTTGTTGGGTTCTGGGTTATTTGGCAGTTTTTGTTACTGTGTAAAAGTGAAAAATGTTATCAGTGTAATTGTAATGTTCTTTGTGGTTTGGGGATATTGCTTTGCAACATACTTTTTTAGGTTTAGTCTTTCTCAGACGTGGGCTGACAGCTGCCATTCAGCATTTCACAGGATATATTGTAGGATAGAACAACATCTGTGTGTAAATGCTAATTTTTGTGTTATCGACTCCATGACACAGCAGACATTATGTGTTTAAATTCTCTCCAGTTTTGAATTGCAGAGAATAAGTATCTTCTGCTGTGCAAGGAACAGCAATGAGTCACGTATGGTTTGCTCGCAGCATTGTCTTCAGCAGCTTCTGTGTCTTGGCATCCTTTCCCTCTTTTTGTGCTGTTTGTCCTGTCTCCTCTCTCTTCCTGGTCATCTGTCAGGCCTGAAGAGATTCTGTTCCTGAGTGCAGGCTTTTGTTAGTGGTTCTAAAGTCTCACATTTAAGTTTGAAGTGTTATGGAGTTTCTCTGGATCAACTGTAGAAAGATGTCACACTCGCACAGGGAGCAACTGGGGTTGCAGTTGGTGTCATCTGCTCTCAGACTCCACCGGTTCCTTCTCCCTCCTGTCTCCCCCCTGCTTCCCCCTTTCACAGTATCACATTATCATAGTATCAGCAAGGTTGGAAGAGACCTTAGAGTCCAACCCATAATCTAACAGCAACCCCTCATCTAAACCATGGCACCAAGTGCCTCATCCAGCCTACTCTGGAACACCTCCAGGGTCGGTGACTCCACCACCTCCCTGTGCAGCCCATTCCAATGGCAGATCACCCTTTCTGTGAAGAATTTCTTCCTAATATCAACTCTAAACCTCCCCTGATGGAGCCTGAGACTGTGTCCTCTTGTTCTGTCACCAGTTGCCTGAGAGAAGAGACCGGCCCCCGCTTGACTCCAACCTCAGGTAGTTACAGACAGCAATAAGATCACCCCTGAGCCTCCTCTTCTGCAGGCAGAACAACTCCACCTCCCTCAACTGCTCCTCACAGGGCTTGTGCTCCAGCCCCTTCACCATCCTCGTTGCCCTTCTCTGGACACAATCCAGCAACTCAGCAGCTTTCTTATACTGAGAGGCCCAGAGCTGGACACACAGCTCACCATACTTTGCTCCACCAGCAACCCAACAAGTTGGCTGTCTCTGCTTTGTCACACTGTGAGTCACGTTGCAGAATTGGAATTTTAGAATGGCTGACAGGTACTGTTAGTGAAAGTGTTAGCTGTAGTGGTTTAGCAGGAAGATACACAAAACTTGTTTTTTCAACTCAATCGAGACTACCTGAAAAATTGCTGATAACGTTGTTTGGATTTTAACTGCTTAATTCAAACTGGAGGAAGCTGGTACATTGGAAAGTGCCTGCAGCACTAAAAAGTGAACATTCAAAAGGAGAAAAATTGGGATAGGGTGCAAGGGAGCGGTCTGTTTTCTTACTCTTACATATATACGTGTACAGAGTCTTGTAGCAAATGAGAACCACTTACCATTCCTGGACAGTTAGTTGTTTGTTAAATTCCACAATGTAAATGTCACTAAGTGTTTTGTAGTTGTTTGGATATAATGGCATTTTGAAAAGTTGTTTTCCTGAGTGGTTGGTGATTTAGAAGTGTTTTCTAGCTATTTAATGCATGATGTGCTGTGTGTTTTTTCTGGAGAAAAAATAGGTGAGAAACATTTTTACTCTGGTTTTGTTCTATTAGTTTCCTTTAGTGTGCAGTAGAGGCAGAGTATGTTTGTCACAGCAGAAAACCTGGTGAAGTACTTCTGTTTGTACAGGAGTTATATATATTTTTATTAGTGTTCCACGTGTGTTTGTTAAAACTTTGAGCCCCTTTTTCATGACTGCTGGTGTGTTGAGCTGATTTGTTGCTGACAGTTACTGGAATGCTAATCTATGATCTGAGTAAATATGGGAAACACCAGGGCTGGATTCTTGAGCTGCTGAAACGTGTGGAGTGGAGGCAGAAAAACTGTGAGTATATCTGCTAACAATTACAGAGGAATATGTTTGAGCTTATTGTTTCAGAATATACTTGTGGAATTACTTTGGAATATTCTTGTGGAAGTAGAGAGATGTCCTGTCAGGAGAAAAGTCCTGGGGTGAACACTGACCTTGGAGTGTTTTTAAGACGTATCATGTAGTGAGCCGGTCATGCTTCAAGGAACACCACAGCATTTCTCAAAATTAGTGGAGGTTTTTAAATCTGCAAGAACAGAAGCCTCCTGTAAAGTTTGAAGAGAACACAGTCGAGTTAATTTTACCTGGGGAGGTCATTGCACTGTAGGAGGTTGCTGCCTGGGCATTCTTGTTTTTCGCTGGAAATGGGCCAGTGTATATTCCCACACAAAGCTTTGGGGTTTGTGTTGCTTACCTTGCAGTCCTTCGTGGTTGAGGTGGACAGGTGATCTTCCAGATCCACTGTCTGGTGAGGTTCACACACCAAATACAAGAAGGTCTGACCTGAAGCATCTTGGTGCTGCTGCTTCTCCTTTCTTAACACAGGAAAGTGGTGCTCCTGCACCATTCTGCTCCTGCTCCAGCAGGGTGGAATTCTGCATAGGGCAGGGTGTACTAGAAGCACTGACAGTGCTTCTGAAGCAGGAAAACAGCTCCATCTTCTTGCTCTGCCATTTACTGGCTTCTTCTTGCTGTACAGCTTGAGACCCACATGGTTATTCAAGTGTAGTCTTAGTGGACTTTTGGTGCCAAGTAACTGTAGGTGGGTTTTGGGAGACTTGTGGAAGTTTTTCACTGTAGTTGCTGACACTTACTTACTCCAAGGTTTCTCTTTACACATCTATTTTCTTGGTTTGTCTTTATTTCACACACCACAATAAAGAAGGGTGTATCTCAATTTTAGCATTTGGAGGATTTTAATTCTCATCTCTGAAAGCATTAATTCTAAAAAATAGATAATTTATTAAATGTATGCTGACAGTAGCTTACAAAATCTGCTGTCAGGGAGATAAGCTGGTAACCATCAGCAGTCAGAATGCCAGTTTATGTGCAGTTCAGTGAGTTCATGCACAAGCCTGGAAATTTTCAGTGTCTCCTTTGTCTTCAGTGTTATTTTCACAAACTGTGTGAATACCTGGGGGCCCAGTGGCAGTAGCATGGAGTGGCAGTCGAGTTACTCATCTGCATTCAGATGGGTGAGCAACATCAACCTGGCAGGAAATAGTTTGCTTGGAGTGGACGGACTGTGTGGCTGTTCAAAGTCTCTTCTCCACAAGTGAAGCTCCGCTTGACACAAGTGTTCTTGCTGCCAGTAGCACCAACAGTCTCCAGGTTGTTGAATGAGGAAGGTAGCTCTTAGTAGGTTTTTTTAGGGACTTAAGTTTGTCAGGTTATATCTTCATCTCTTTTGTAGACAAATATGTTGTGCTTTCCCTTCAGTATTTATGTAGTTTCTGCTTGCTTTGAAAAGTAATCGTTTTGGGTTAGAGGGACTCAGGTGGCACCAGATATCCCCATGAAATAAATGGTTACTAATTACACAGAAACCTCGCAGCTTCTGCTGCTCTCACCAGGTGCACTACAGGAATAGGTAGGGGAGAGAAAGCTTAAAAAGCTCTTTTTTAAGACCTCTTGCCTTTCTGCTTAAAGTAATTGTTCTTCTTTATAAGGAAACTTCAGGTTTTAAAAAGCTATTAAGAAACTTGTTTTCCAATGTGCAGAATTTGTGTAGTGAGAGGGAAGCTGATACAAGAGGACCTGTTAAACTTCTTTTTTTGGCTTTACCAGGGTTTATGGGAGGTCTTTTTTTAGTTTTTAATACCTTTACAAAATTCTGTGTTGGTTGCCGGTACATGTTGGCAATAACCTTTGCCTTTCTGAAGCTTACTAGAAATAGGATACAGAAAACTCTCTTTCTTCACCCTGTTGTAAACAGGATTGATTTACCTCAACACCCAATTTCGAATTCTTGTGAGAGCCAGAGGAGTTACACATTTGAAATTTCGTTTTGTCCTTATTGCTTGCTTGAAGGGCAAACAGCTGCAGCTTCACATTCTAAGGGAAAGTAATTTTTCATTAGCAGAATTGAAGAAGAGCAGATACATAGTAAAAAGTTTAAGAAATAAATCTTTTTAATCCTCTGACATCAGTCCAGGTTCCTTATGTTCAAACCTCAGTTACAGCTTCTGGATCTGTTGTTGGCCCATACTTAACCTCTGAGTTAGGACAGGTTCTTTCTGGGCAACTTTTGCTTTGTTTGCTGTCCCCCTTCACTGGGAATTTGCTGTTGATTCACTTAGTTCATAGGACAGCCAAAGTCATTTTGACCCATATTTAAAGACAAATTCAGTTCTGCTGAGACATCACTTTTGAGTGGCACTTGCACAATGAATGACCTGACTAATAAACAACTTAACCCATTGGATCAAATGAGCTTCTAAACAAGTAACTGCTTGTTAATTCTCTGAGTGGTGAGGATGCATTATAATTAATGTTATAAAGCCACATACAGCTTACAGCAACAGTTACCTGTTTAAAACAACAGATGCCTGAACTCTTGAGTCTGTTTCTGTGTGCCAATATTTTATTTTCACAGAGTGGGTTAAATATGTGCTTGCTTTACTGATACTTCAGTGGTTAGAAACCCTTTTGGCAGTGCTGGTGTACATCTCTATTAATTTTTCAGTGTGAAAATTGGGCAGTGCTTCGTTGGAAATCAGCAAACATCAAACTGTCCTATACATTCTGCTTTCACAGGAAGATTCACTCAGGTTTTTAAGGACTAGGTTTCTATTTAAGAATCGTTGTAAGTGAGGCTGTGTAGTTCTCATTAGCACTTTTGTTTGTTTGCCATTGCCGTTGAATCAGAAAATTCTTGTGGAAAAAACATTGGACAGCAGGGATAGAGAGTTAAATATTGCAACTGTGGGAGACTATTTTCGTTGTTTCATTTTTCACATAAAATGTATATTCTGCGCCTTACCCTTCTTGAGTTGGGAAAAGAATTGGTTTGCCAGTTTTTACTCCTTCTGTGAGTTATATTGTCTATCTTTAGAACTTCTGCCTCAGTAAGTAGTTTGATAAAAATTTCAAAATTATTCCCGTCTTCTAAACATACTTGTGCAGGTGAAGACTGTGCATGATGTGCGTTTCATTTCAGAGTTACATAAATTCCCAAACCCTTCCTCCAAACGAGAGGGGTTTATTTTACCTCCCTTTATCAAATGTGCCTTTTCTTTTGTTTGTTTGTGTATTTGTTTTAGGTTAGCAAGCCAATCATCTCAGGGAAGCAGCAGCAGCATATTGTGGGTTTCCTGAAGCAGCAACTCGACCCCACAATGAGCAGATGATACAAGTTAAACAGTGTCTGGTGGGCAACGTGACCACAGTGGCAACACCGCACGAGCCACATCAAAGAGCAGGGGACTTTGGTGCTCCCGAGCCAGCAGGAAACATGCCCAGTGTCCCAGCTGCTAGGGGGGTTGCAGTTTCCACGTAGGTCTCTGCAGATCTCGGAGCCATGTCTGTTAATGCGACGGAGAGCGACCCTCCTCGGTTCTTCGTGGGTGGAGAGGATGGAGAAGGATTGTTGGATTCAGCCAGATCGACGGATTATGAGCACTTCTATGACCATGGGGAAGAGGAGGAGGAAGAGTATGATTCTGTATGTACTGTGTACTGTCCTGTGTGTCCTCTGGCATTATTTTTCATTGAAGTGGCGTTAGGTCACAGGCATTAAATACCGAAATTATGTTCTAAATTGAGGAACTGTTCATAAGATCTGTCAGTAATGTTTGAAAATGCAGCACACTGGAAAATTAAGTGTATACCTTGAACTTTGAAGTAGATGTGATTGATTTTGATACAGAGTTTCAGGGCAGCTGAGGTTGATGTGCCTGCTTTGCAGACGCGATTTGGATTCTGGGAATGAACTTGATGGCACAAGCCTTCATTTTATTGATTTGGATAGTTGGTAGCAAAAAATGATTGAGAACTTTCCTTTTGTGTGTTGTCAGTTGCTTCACAGTTAACTTTTGGGTTTTTATTTCATTCTTCTTTGGTGTATAGGAAGCGCATGCTAATTTATTCTTAAGTTGTACCTTAGTTTTATTGTCCTTATATAGTTTTCTGAATTGTATTTTGGCACCATGCTTACCAAGTTTAGTTTGGTTAAGAAAAACTCGTTTTATTATGCATGTGTTGTCATTTTTTAACTGTGTTTTGCGTTTCTTTAGTCTGCAACATTTCACTTCAGGGAATAGTCAGATTACATTTTCATTGATTGTAAGGATATCTAAAAAATTTAAATGCAGGACATTATTGCTGAAGCACTTCCCATGATTAAAAGTAACTTGGAAATGCAGAGTAGAAGAGCAAAATCAGCAGCTCAGATATGTCAATTCAGTCAGTCTATTTTAGGAAGGAAAGGCAGTTGGTTATGTTTTAAAAAACAGTAAATTGAATTAAAGGATTGTTCTGTGATTTTTTTTTTATTTGTTTGCTTTATACAGAGGTAGGTTGGCTGTTGCCTTTATAAATAGCACTGGGGGGATGAAATAATTGAGGGTTTAATATGGAAGTAAATACAGAGTATTCCAAAGAAAGGTGTAACTGTTTGTGGACTAAATATTTCAGAAATCTTTAAAAAAGTATTTTCTGGTTTATGAGTTTTCCTTTTCATAATTCACTTGTAATATCAGGTGATGAGAAGCCTTGTGACTATTAAGTAGCTGTAGAAAAAATACACAGTTAAAAAAATAATTTTAGAGTAAGCCATAAGTGTGATTTTGCTCAGATTTGACATGTCTGACTTACATTTTGATTGTCCTCACAAACAGTAGTGTAGACCTGTTAAACAGCTTGATTTTTGAGGCACTTGTTTGTAAGGATGCAGTGCTGTCATGCTGCATTTTGTTATCTGCTAGCAATTTACCTCATTAGCTACTAAATTAAAGGTAACATGTGAATTTTAACAGAAAATATCTGCTCTAGTATTGTGCTGTTTGTTCTGAGAAAGCCCAATAATTACTTTCCTCTTCCCCCTCTGCCTCCTTCCCAGCCCCCAGAAAGACAAATCGTGGTTGGGATTTGTTCGATGGCGAAGAAATCAAAGTCCAAACCAATGAAAGAAATCCTGGAACGCCTCTCCATGTTTAAATATATAACTGTGGTAATATTTGAAGAGGATGTTATTTTGAACGAGCCAGTAGAAAACTGGCCTTTATGTGACTGTCTCATTTCTTTTCACTCTAAAGGTAAATCTTCTAATAATACCATAAGTACTTTTGACATCTAAATTATTTAAGCTGTTTGAGGATCCTTTTAGATTTTTTGTCTTGTTGTTTTATTGGCTTTTCCTAGCAAGTGATTAATTTGTCTTGTTTAATAAAATACAACTGACTTTTGAAACAAAAGCTTTTGCAGTTATACTCTCTTCATGGCTTGATAAAGTCCTGTCTAACGTGGTATTAAAATAGCTATTCCATTGGCAAATACTTGTGGAGCCAATGGAAATGGTGACCTAACACTTGGTCTGGTAATTGTGAAGGCATTTTGCTTTCTTACTGGGAGTGTGGGGTCTCTGGGTTCGTGTACCTCTGCTAATGTCTAGGGTTTTTTGGTGGGGATAGGCACTGAACCAAAGATGGATAGGCTGAAGTCAAAATTCATATTTTCAAGCAGAGGCAATAAAAGCCTTAGTTCTGGCCTTGTAGAAGTGTAGGGCATGTGGAGTAAGCAGGTGGGAACTGAAGACAGGACCACCACTTTTGGCAGACTATACTTAGGTTGTGGTTTCATGATCATCATAAACAGGTGTTTTGTGTGTCTGTACTTGAGGGAGTATCCTTGCACTTAAGTCTCCAGTTGTATTTTAAAGCTTGCATACAGAAGTTCCAAACTATTTACTGGAGTTGTCTTGGAATTTTAATTTATTTGCCTTAACGTTTTAGGATTTCCACTGGACAAAGCAGTTGCCTATGCAAAACTCAGGAATCCATTCATAATCAATGACTTGAATATGCAGTATCACATACAAGACAGGTAAGTAACACTAATTACCTGTAAAAGCAAGATATTTTCATGAGAGACTGTAAGAATTGGTTGTTATTGCATGGCAGCAGTTCCAGTGTATTGTCCCTGCCCATAGTGAAGGGGTTGGAACTACATTATTTTTAACATCACTTCTAATTCAAACTGTCTTGTGATTCCATAATTGTACAGTAGTCTAATTAAAGTGACGAGGAATGTTACACTTTATTAATATATGCACAGTTTTTTGGGATGTGTCTTTAGATGTGTTTTTTGATTTCACTGCTTTTATATTGGTATGTCTGAAAATTTACCAAGTTAGATATTTGGTGATACATTTTTCTAAAGCTTAGCAAATAAAGAGGTTTAAACTCTGAAAATTTGTATGGCATTGGTATGTGTAGCAGCTGTACAAGGTCCTATAATTGTAGAATATTCATGTGACTCACTAATGGTATGTTTTTCTGTAAAGTGGATACTTAACAGCAGTTGTTGGTACTCAAACTGGTGTGGTTATTGAAAGTGAATTTTCTTTTGGAGCTGCAGTCATGCATAGCAAATATTAATAAAACAACAGGGACCTGAATACATAAACACTGAGGCCTTCTGAACAGTGAGCAGACTTCCTATTTTGGATGCCTTCAGTTGCTGTCCTGTATAAACTGTTTCAACTGTTCATGTTAACGAGCTCCTTCAACAAGAGAACTGTTCTATGCAAATTGCATAGAGGAGGGGGAAGGACTGGCCTTGCAAATTTCATTTTTATTGATGTTGAAGAGATCACTGCAAAGGTACAGCTGTGTCAGTGACCTTTAAAGCATTATATTGGTAAGTTGAGTGTTATATGTGTAACCTTACCCTGCATGATTTAGAGAAAAAAAGGTGTTTATTTTTCTCCTCCTTTACTTGCAGACTATAAAATGCAAATATTAGCTGGATTTGCTGGTTCACTGTGCAACATTTGTTCTTTTCCTCTAGAAGAGAAGTCTACGGTATTCTTAAAGCTGAAGGCATTTTACTTCCTCGCTATGCAGTTCTGAACCGTGATCCAAACAATCCCCAAGGTATAAAAAACAGTGGCCCATTTGCATCTCTTGTTTCCTCTGGAGAACAGTACTTGCATATTGGAAAGCTAAATTTCACTGGCTACACTATTAATTTATGCAGAGTTTGATTTCTCCTCCAGCATTTAAGGTATTGTTGTGAGGGGTAGTATAAAAAAGAAAAGGGTTTGAGCCTGTGTAAGAACTGTTCAGCATTATCAAAAACATGTAGACTTTTGTTTTGGTCACAAGTTCAACACATAGCACTATACCAGCTTCTGTGAAGAAAATTAACTCTATCTGAGCCAAAAGCAGTACAATTATGCGTCTGAAAAGTATGAATCTGACATCATACATCTTGCAGACATCCGAGAACAACTAGAATATCAGCCCCCTTACTCAAACTGAGTTTCTAACATGACACCAAAGACAGCAGCATTCACGATGTTATATTTGCAACAATAATTAATAATTTATATTTATATAATATATATAAATATATAATCATATTTAATAATTAATAATTAACAATAATTTTACTTAGGAGTCAGAAACAAATCAGGCTATTGAATATACTCTCCCTTCTAAGTGTAAGCAGCCGTGTAAGGGAAATCTAGTCCAGATATATCTGCAGGTGATATGCTCTGAATGTAAATCAGAATTCATTTTTGGAGGACCTGAAAACAAACTGAACTTTTTCTACTAAAATGAAAACTTAGAGCAACAGTAAGAGATTGCAGTGGTAGGTCAAGACAAGGGAATATTGTATCAAAATGTTTTTGTACTCTGAGGAGAAAAGGATGCATGTATGCTACAAAAATAAAAGTTGATGCATGCAGTTAACCAATATTGAGGAAGTTCTTGATCCCAGAGGACCTAATCTTCTGTGTAGGGTGCATGGTTCACAGAATTTGAGACAGTTCTCAGCCTATGGAAAGTACTGTGGCATCTGGCACCACACTGTGTGCGCTGTCCTGCTGCCAGCTCCTTGGTATTTCAGAGAAAGGCACTGAAGAAAAAGGCAAACCTCTTCAAAACATTTCCAAGATACACCACCCATCCAAGCTTAGGCAGCTGCAGGAGACCATTTCCTGTCTGAGGCTGAGGGAATCAACAGAGATGTTGGAACATAGTATGAACATAATATAGAAGTGGTGCAGCAGACATACTCAGCATGTGATCGTCAGGTCTTTGAGCAGTCAGTAACAAATCAGAGAAACAAAAATGTAATACAATTTTTTTTTATTTCAACCTTCAAAATTAATACAGATCTCTTAGTAATTTCATTGCATTAGTACAGTATTACATCTCTATTCTTTGCACTGTTTCTTCAGAATGCAACTTGATTGAAGGAGAAGATCATGTGGAAGTGAATGGAGAAATTTTCCAAAAGCCCTTTGTAGAAAAGCCAGTTAGTGCTGAGGACCACAATGTTTACATTTATTATCCAACATCTGCTGGGGGTGGAAGCCAGAGGCTCTTTCGAAAGGTGAGGGTGTGGTACTAAAGCTATTGAAAAGTTGTAGGTGTTTCACAGATTGCAGAGTAATTGTCTTGTCCTGCTTGCATCGGAATAGTGGCAGATCAGAGATAATTTGAGGAGAACATATAGATTGAATGAAGACCTCTTTTTTCTTGCAGTAGATTGTCAGCCACTGCAGATTCTTAGAGGTAAAAGAAGCAGACACTCTCAATGCACTTTTAGAATCTTACAGAAGTCTTTGGGAGCGACTGAAAGCTTGCTTCATTTGGTACAGGAAGGGTTTTCTCAGTATAAGTGTGTTGTTTTAAGGAGTTTTAAAGTTTCTCAAGCAATAGCCTGTGAGAGTTTTAATGGAAAAATATGTCTTTCAGATTGGCAGCAGAAGCAGTGTTTATTCCCCTGAAAGCAGTGTGAGGAAAACAGGCTCCTATATTTATGAGGAATTCATGCCTACAGATGGCACTGATGTGAAGGTATGACAACTGCTTGTTCTTGTCTATATTTAGAACAATCAAGTGCTCAAAGAGCTTGTCAGTTTTAAAGATGATAGTAGATCCTTGTGTCAGGGATTAATTTAATTAAGTTTTGATATAGTCCATTAGTAAAGAACATAATTCTGATTGTAGCTAAATATAGAGCTATGTTCTAGCCAAACACAGTACTTACAATGTAGGTAAGTATGCTTGCATTGTTAGATTCTAGTGCTGGAGGCTTGTTACCCAGCACACTGTTTTTCTTTTTTTGTATTGTGTTAATGCCAGAGCAGTATCTACTTTCCAGAGCTAACAGATGCTCCCTAGAACCTTTGTCTGGAGGTTGAGGGTTACGAAACGGTCTGTAATTGAATCGTTTTACCAACTATCTTAGCGACTTGTTAAAAACAAGAGTTACTTTGCTAAGGTTTTAAGTTGAAGAAAATAACTTTCATTAACCTTACCTGTTATAATTTTCACTCTTTTGTTCGTTTTTTTCTTAACAGATGTAAAGGTTAGGTATCATAAGAGAATGCTAAAACAGACCAATAACAAAGCAGGTGTTAAGCCAGCCATGTATGAAGGTTACATTCTTTCCCTTTGTGTTCATTCTGGCTGTTTTAAGCCTATCTCAAAGCACGTGAAAAAAGTGGTTTTTACAATGTACCTAAGAGATACTGTATTTAGACAAAAAAAAATGCAAGTGTAGAATGGATGAAGGGGATGCTCTCTTCCTGTTACCAGAAAAATCCTGTTCTGTAAATTGCTATGTTTTAATGACATTCTTCTGGTGGTTGCTTCGTGCAGCACTTTGCCAAAGGTCAATTTGAGTTTACAGACCTTTGTGTAAGAGCATTACAAACTTAAGAAGTTTCCTTCTACATGAAGAGATACAAATAACTTGCGGAATGGGAACTGTTTTGACTAGGTGTAGTACAGTCATCAAGCAACAGCTGTGGATTTTAGCACCCCAGATAAATAATGGATTTTCTTAACAAGACTATTAGATTTATATTAGGTGGCTTCACTTAACTTGCCCTCTTGCCTGAATTCACTAAATTGGCACTATTTGTAATCATCTGGTTTAGTTGAATACTTTTTTATCAATTTTTTGCTTTTAATTAAAGACGCAGTAGGCCGTTTTTGAGAGCTGCTGACAAGTCTCTTAAAGCATATGCCCCAAATCTTTCAGTGAGAGCTGCGATAGGGAGATAAAACAGTGGTTCTCTCAAGCTCCTGCCTTGTTATGCTGAAATTGGGCAGATCTTTGCTTTGTTTAGACTTGTCTAAAACATAACTTTTTTTTTTTTTTAAATAAGAGAGTCATTCTTGCAACCAGATTTCCATACTAAATAAACTGAAATAATTCTCAAATTAACCTGTTCTCCAGGATCTGCAGGTGTTCTGGAGAGGAAAACATTATTCTTTATCTTTGTGCCACTGTAACTGAGAAATTAATTTTTATTCATCAAGTATTATAGTATCTATTTATCCTGTGAGTAAATGATGAGTATTCTCTGAAGCAAGAGAATGCCATTGAGGAGGATACTTTAGTGTGACCTTTTCAGTGCTGAAAGCAGCTAGTATCTTTGATGTCATTACCACATTTGAGATAAATTTAGCAAAATGTATGTGTATGTGTCAAGTAATTTAACCACACTGAATCAGGAGCTCCTATTTTTCCATTCAGGTGTACACAGTTGGTCCTGACTATGCTCATGCAGAAGCCCGGAAGTCTCCAGCTCTGGATGGGAAGGTAGAACGAGATAGTGAAGGAAAAGAAGTGAGGTATCCAGTCATCCTGAATGCAAGGGAGAAGCTAATTGCTTGGAAAGTATGCCTTGCCTTTAAGGTAAGCTGATTGCTTTCCTATCTGATCAAACATTTAGTGTTAATTAATTGTTTGTTACATGGAACTTCCGTAGCGTTTTAGGGCAGCAGTAGTAATTCATGCAGCATTCATAGGAAGGTGAAAAGTGAAACTTCCACTTTTTTTTAATGTAGAAAAATTCTTCCTTTAATGTATTGAAAAGTTGTGGGTGAATTGCTTATGGTGCATTAGTTTCCTGAATTCACATGTTGCTGTTCTTTGCTAACCCACAATGTGTCTGCTCTATGCATATTTTCCCACCTTGTGGGAATGATTTCTAAGTTACTAACTCTTGTTACCCAGTATTTATGTTTGGTACAGATTAAATGTTCGTTTGTTATTGATATGACTAGGTTTCTATTTGAAATGTTTAATAATTTTCACTTTTGTGTAGTTTTAAGATACCCCTGTTCAAAACTTCAGTCTCTTGTATCTGTTGTATTAAATACAAAGGCTTTCAGTATGTCTCCTTACCTGTGTGTAACTATGGTGGCATTCTGTAACCTATGGGGGTATGGACCTCTATCAGAAAGGTGGGCTTTGAGGTCTCAAAAAGTAATCTGTTGAAATAGCTTCTAGTATCCCATACTGATGAGGTCAGTAGTGTGTCAGTGTGAAAACTATGCTGTCGAATTTCGATAAAAATTGTCTTTTCCAATGTTTTTGTGATTTCTTGCCTGCCACCTTCAGAAACTCTGTGCAGGAGGAAACCACTGTCAGAAAGGGGAGTTTTTAGACCTGTCATTGCTCATGCTGTAAACCTTGTGGGTTAAGTTTGTGCACATGTGAACTCAACATTCGTTACTGATACTGGTAGGGTTGTGCAGGAGGGGTAAAATCAATTTGTGGATAGAAAGTTAAAAATGTGAATATGCTTGCCTGACGTGAGTAACTTAACATGGAACTGACAAAAGGTACTAAGTGTAGACTGTGTCATGTTTTCAAATGAATATCCTGTTAAAAATGTAAAGTTTGTTTAGAATAAGCGATCCTAAAGAAGGTGATAAATTACTGAACTTTTATTCCTAAAAACAGCAAACAGTTTGTGGCTTTGATTTACTACGTGCTAATGGACAGTCCTATGTCTGTGATGTGAATGGCTTCAGTTTTGTGAAGAACTCCATGAAATACTATGATGATTGTGCTAAGATACTGGGGTAAGAGTCTATTGATTCATTTCAGGAGATTCACTTACTCACTCTGTTATATATCACTTTAGTTTATGTACTATGGACTTCTTATTCCTAAATTAATTATATAAAATATCTCTGTGCCACTGAAGGCAAAAAAGGCATAATAAGGGAGTGTGCAGAACTGGGTTTAGAATTCTATGCCGAGGAAGTGTTGTCCTCAAAATGGGCTGATCCCATTTTGGCTAGTTAAACCAACCTTACAGTAAGATTGGACTGATGAGATACAGCGTGACTTTCTGCGTCATCTAATGGCCTGGAATCCTACAAAGTCAAGGAAGGGTTAAGCTGAAATCCCTGATTACAACTTTTGGTCACTTTTTGAATTAGAGTTACTATTCTCAAACTCATTTTGGTTTCCCTTTATTTAAATTGTTGTAGCCATTGAACTCTGAAAAAAGTTACCTCATCATTTTTTCCTCATGGTTTATTCTTTAACATAATGCACTACAGTGTTAGATCACAGCAGACTTTTTTAAGCTTTTTAGCAATTAAATTTTGGCTTATTCTATGTTAAGATGCACAATATTTTTCCTTTGTGTCACTGCTTCTTATGTGGATATTAATCTGAAGTTCAGTGTATTTCAATGAAATACTTGTGAAACAGAACATTGGCAAGATGTACCAACCTTCTTGTGATGGAGACTGTGTTATCATTCTGCAGTTATACCCAGAGACTGTACCTATTTTTCCAGTTTTATCACAGAGACTTTTGTGATATTACTGGTAAAAGATACCAGTTACTCTTCACTGGGCATGGCTTGATGATTATCAGGGAGTTTTAGTTAGGTAGAGGAGTCAATTGTTTGCATATTTTAAACAAGACTAATTCATATCCAAGCGACTCTTCTAGTAACTGGAGCTGAAAAGCTGAAGTTTATTACACATCTATGGCCAGTAGTCTAATGTTTCTGTAGCAGTTGTAATAGATTTAAATTATTGTTTAAGTAAGGTCTTATTACACAATTAAAAGTACGCATCGAGACACTCATGGCTCCTAATACTCTAAAACTACGTGGATATAAACATATACAGAGAGAGAGATATATGATCTGTTTGGTTTGGAATTTGTGTGTGTTGTATAAGTTGTGCTTATAACCGACCTGTTGTTTTTCTTTTTTCTTTTTAACCACTTTTTTAGAAATATCATAATGAGAGAACTTGCTCCCCAGTTCCAGATACCATGGTCAATTCCTTTGGAAGCTGAAGACATCCCTATTGTGCCAACCACCTCTGGAACAATGTAAGAAAATAGTAGCTGCACCTGGATTGTGCAAAATCCCAATGTAACTTTTGTGTGAATTTTTTTTTCTCTTTACAAGGTGTGCCCACTTTGGCCTATGAATGCTTGTTTTATGTGCTGAAAACAAGGAAGGAATCACAATTGCTATGCCAGCAGTCAGAGTTTCTCACCCTTAGCCCAGCTGAGTACAGAACAGCAGATTTTAAAGTGTAGCATCTTTTATGCATAGCTTCCACTGCTAATCATTGTTCCAGCACCAACTTAATATGCGCTTCTAATAAACATGCTCTCTCATTTAATGATCCTCAAAATCGTCGTTTTAAAAACTACCTAAAATAGATACCCTGTAGTTACCTAAGTCTTAAAATCAGTATTTATATTTTATACCTTGCATCATTTTCAGTTAACCTTATATTCTTACATATGCTTCCATCACCTCTGTAGTATTGTCAGATGACTACAACTTTGTCAGTTGTCTTAATCGTGATTGGCTTAATGTTAAACAAATGTATGTGAAATATAACACCCTTGATATTTCAGGATGGAGCTCAGATGTGTTATAGCTGTCATACGCCATGGGGATCGAACACCAAAGCAAAAAATGAAAATGGAAGTAAAACATCAGAGGTGAGTAGGACCTTGGTAAAAATCATGTGCTGTGTTTTAGAGCAGAGGATTCCAGGGGCTGTGTGGGCAATGAATTGAGCAGGAATTCCATAACTGCAAGTTGGTTTTCGTTTTGTTTTCTTTTAAATCTAACTGATGTTGCAGTTAATTAATGAGTATGCAACTCTTTTTGCAAATGGACTGTCAAATTACTTGTGCAGATCTCCTTTAGTACATCCTGTGTCTTGTGAACAGTCCTGTTTGATCTTAAGGAAGATGCATTTGTGTCCAGAGATGTCTTTATTCAAAATAATGCAGCAGAGGCTATGCCTGGTTCTCCATTAGACCAACCATGACTTCTGCATTTTGCTTTTTATTGTAGCTATCTTTGTATGAGGTGTCACTTTACTGTAACACCCTTTTGTTCGCTATTTTTGTCAAAGTACGACGACTCTGAGTTTCTGGCAGACACCATCTTTATGTTAGCATTCATAAAATGACTTACATAATTGACCTGTAATTAGTGCAATTTTTTTAAAAAGGAATTCTTTGTTTTGGCACAAGATTCTTGCATTCAGAGCACAGTGAAGAAGTGTAAGACCGCTCACTGGGTATTTTTGGTCCCTACTTCTGTTCAGAATCTTTCTTGGAGATTAAGAATTGACATAGCTGCATATTCTAATAGTAAGTTATTCAAATGTATAGAATATCCTTTTCGTACTACTTAGCAAGTGAGTAAGAGAATATTTTTAATGCTCTTATTTCTCTAATGTGTTAAGGACTTTCTGAGGAGATGGGATTTAAATAAAATTTGGTTTGACCTCTGTAGTGCAGGTTTTAACATGATTTTCAAATAATGTAAAGGTGCTAATTTTAGACCACTTTAAGGGCACTTGTTCAAGATCTATAGGTTAGATATTAGGAAGAAGTTTTGTACAGAAAGAGTAATCAAGTTTTGGAATAGACTGCCCAGGGAGGTGGGGAGTCACCATCCCTGGATGTGTTTAAAAAAGGCTGGACGTGGCACTTGGTGACATAGTCTAGTCTAGTTGAGGTTTTAGGGCAAGGGTTGGACTAGATGATCTTGGAGGTCTCTTCCAACCTAGCAATTCTGTGATCTGTGATAGCTGAATTCTTTAATCACTTTTCTTTCTCTTACAGATTTTTTGATCTCTTTGAAAAATGCGATGGATATAAATCTGGAAAACTAAAACTGAAAAAACCAAAGCAGTTACAGGCATGTTTGTCTTTATTTTCATGCTGTAGTATTTTGTTAGTAGAAACTTAACTTAAAAAATCCTATGTTTTCTCTTTAGGAAGTGCTTGATATAGCAAGGCAACTCCTTGTAGAACTGGGGCAAAACAATGATTCTGAAATTGAAGAAAGTAAAGCGAAACTTGAACAGCTAAAGACCGTGTTAGAAATGTAAGTGTCTAGTTTTTAGATTGCATAGCATCGAAATTCTGTCTGCTGTTTTAACCTGCTTCACCAGTTACTACTTGGATTGCAATATTATCAAATGCGTAATGATATAATAAATTAAACACAAAGGCTTTGAAGGGAAATGATGTCATGTTTGAACCAGGCTATTGCTCTGGTTTTTTTCTCCTTGTCTTTTTAATCAAACGTAATGCTGTATCTACTGTTATTTTGACATGAGAAAGTTACTTTTGCTCATACTTCTTCTTGCAGTGTGACAGAATGAAGTCTGATAGAGCCAGTAAGAATTGTCATCATGTACTCATCTGTTTACAGAAAACTCTGAGGATTGCAAATAAAAAATTCTTTTTATATTAAGCCTGAAATATTTGGTCATTTAAGAAAATTTAAAAAAAACAAACAAAAAACAAATTAAAAAAAATAAGGCTTCAAAGTATTTTAAAGATCTGAGATCTTGGAATACTAAATGTTAGATAATTTATAAATATTACGGACAGTAATAAAAATAATAAAAGAGAGTTACTATTGAAATTTGTGATGATTGCTTGAAGTACTGAGTTATACTTGAGAACTTAATGGGCTAAAAAAACAACCGTCTACAAAGTCAGACCATATTCTGCATATTCGTAGCCACAGTAGTTTTGGATCTGAATAGATAAATTACTTGTACAATCTGCAAATGCTGCTGCTTCTTGTTTGGGCTTCCAGTTTGGTGTTCAGTGTTACAAAAAACAGTGGTAGGTGGTATTTTAAGATGTTTTATTGTAGCTTATCAATTAGCAGATTCTGTGCTTGTTGAGTTAATGTCTGTTCTAAGCACTGCTTTAATAAATGGTGGCCAAACGCACAAGACAGTGACCAACTTAGATTTATTGTATCCTGTTACACGATCTTAGTAGCTTTGGAGGAAAATATTTAAAATTTTTCTCTCCCTCTTCTGTCTCACTTTTCCTTGTTCCCACTTCAGGTATGGGCATTTTTCAGGCATCAATCGCAAAGTTCAGTTAACTTACCTTCCTCATGGCTGCCCTAAGACTTCCAGTGAAGAGGAAGGTATCGTATTACTTTTGCACCTAATCACTTAAATGTCGTGTCGTGGACGAGTGGTATGACATGTCTTATATTAAGAAAAAGAATATTTTCTTTTGAATTAATGTTAGCATTGTAGGCAGGTATTCTTAATCTGCTGAATTGTGCAGCTAAAACTATGTAGTGAATTTGTATTCTAACACTGTTGGTTTGTAACAGAAAATTAGCACGAAAACAAACTTCAGTGAGCTGCCAAAATGATATATTGAGCCAAGATAAGAAAATCTCACTCAACAATTACTACTATCTCAAAAACTTCTGTAAGATGTAGAGTATCCAGGTCGTTTTCACTTTTCTGTCTTAATTTCCTTTTTCCTTCAGATTTCATTCTAAGGATTTTTCTTCAGTAGTTTAACTACGTCAGTTTTCTCTGTTTAATGTGCCTGTTTAGTTCACAAGGTCAATATTCTCCTAATGCTACTAAAGATTCATAATGTTGAAGAGATTCTTTATCGAAGCTCTGCATAGACCAAGTATTTTTTGTTTGTTTGGAAATAAAAATAAATTTACAATATACTTCACCACTAAAGTCCTTTCTCTGTGTACAATTAGATAACAGAAGGAATGAGCCATCCTTGCTTCTGGTCCTAAAATGGGGAGGAGAATTGACCCCTGCAGGCCGGGTTCAAGCAGAGGAGCTTGGAAGAGCTTTCAGGTGTATGTATCCAGGTGGACAAGGTAAAAAACCCCATTATAACAATAATGTTCCAAAAAAAGCATTGAGTGTCATACATCACTTTTGAAGATAACCAAGTGCAAAATGAGAGTTTGAGCAAAATGTTTGTTTGCTAGGAGATTATGCTGGATTTCCTGGATGTGGTTTACTTAGATTACATAGCACTTACCGACATGATCTCAAAATCTACGCTTCTGATGAGGGACGAGTTCAGATGACTGCTGCAGCTTTTGCAAAGGTACAATGTGAAATGATACTGTCAGTTCTAAAATCCTGATATTCTCGTTTGTTTTTTGCCTTTGAAGACTGGGAGAGGTACACAGTTCATTAGAAAAATGTATTTTCAAAGAATAGTTGAGTGTGAAAAAGTATCCAGTTAATGTGCCGAGCATTTGAAGTTCTTTGCGCGGATGAAGACAGGTTTTAATTAAACAGTCTTGTCCAGGCACATTCATGGTTTTCCTCCAGAGGATTCCTTGAACAAGCTAAAGTCTGCTTATTTGAAATCCAGGGCTCTAATGCTGATACTTTCCTTGTTCGCTTCTCCAAGGATCTGTTATAACATCAGATTTCAATTACTAAGGGTGCCATTGACCTTCACATTCCTGACACTTCTGAGTAACAGCTACCGGACAATGACTCCTTGATAGTAACTTGTATTAAAGAATTATCCTGAGTATTTTCCAGAAATCTAAATTGCTTGTCCCCTGCAATATTGGTCAAGCATGAGGTATTCAGGGCCAAAAGGCCCCGTATCTACTTAGAACAAAACTCCATTTGGGTCAGCTGTTCTACTGCTTCTTTAATCTGAATTAACTCAAAGGTCTCCAAAACCGTTCTTACCTCCTGTTAGTCCTCTGTCTTGTTTGCTAACACTTCCTTTTGCTGCTATCTGGTAACTCAATGCCTTAATCAGAGCACATCACCCACAGTTCTCCCAGCCTCAGGAAGAAGGCACCTTGCGCTCTGCAGTCCAACACCTCATCAGCTCTTGGCTCCCAGAAGCAGTACTGGCACCACTGGGAGGCTTCAGCTGGTGCTGGGAAGCATATTCTATGACATCACTGTTGCATCATCTGTACCAACCCTGCACACTAAGGCTGTATTTTGGGGGCCACTTCAACCCATAGCAATACTATCTTGAATTTAAATTGGTGTTTTGAGTGAGTGTTTTAGGATACTTATATTGTCATCTTTATCTGTCTGCCTGAGTAATTGTATTATTTGCTTCAGGGACTACTGGCCTTAGAGGGAGAGCTGACTCCTATTCTCGTCCAGATGGTAAAAAGTGCTAACATGAATGGTCTGTTGGACAGTGACAGTGATTCTCTAAGCAGCTGTCAGCACCGTGTTAAAGCAAGACTCCATGAAATTCTCCAGAGAGACAGAGAATTTACTGCTGATGACTATGATAAGGTCAGCATATGATTAGTTTCCCATAAAGTAAAAGAAATAGCTGTGAAAATGCCTGTGTAGAAGTAATAAGCACTGATTTTATGTATCTGTTTTGAAAAATTATTTGTGTGCTTGCAACTAATTTGAACTGCAAAGGAAGCTGTACCAATTGTGCTATAGATATTTTGTCTAGCAATTTGAATAATCAGAATAGCTACAAACTTTGAAATAGGAGTAGATAGGGACTTTATTCATAAGTATTTTTCACTATTCCATTAAAAATAATCAAGAAATGAAGCTATATTGTTCACATTTTTTGTAATCTTTACTTTGACAGTGTGTGGTATTACAAAATATTTTCCTGCCTACTGCAGTTGTTTCAATATTTAATCTACTACAAGGTCTTTTTTTTAACTAAGGACACAGATGCTGAAAGCCAGTAGAATACTTTCTAATCAGTGAAAGGAAGCATCTCATTAACATGCTAAATTAGGGCATAGTAATACAGTTTAGGTTGACTTAGAAGCAATCACGTGTTCTGTACTGGTTCTAAACGTAGAGTGATGTTTGTTAAGAAAGTTCCTTCTCTTTCAGTTGCCTTCACAGTGTCTCATATAACAGCTAAGTACAAGTCCTCAAATTAGGTTTAATCTTAATCTGATATTTTTTAAAATATATTGACAGAGAATTAATGGGAAATAGTCTTACTACCCTGCATGTATACTCTGTGTGGATTCATTTAAACATATAAAATACCATTCAAACTACTGCCAGCAGTACTTGGAAAAAGTGAGAGGGTGTAAAGCCTCAAGGATTTACTGATGTTTGTTAGTTTTATGTCATGGGCTTTGAAATGTGGCTGGAACTAATAAAGCACTCTTCAGTCACTGAAAAGAATTAACATTTGGGATTATAAAGCAGTAATAGCTTTTAGGGAATTCATTAATTTGTGGTGGTTTTTTAACTTACTTGTGACTTGAGAAAACCATATGAGGTTTATTCCTGTGCCTCCCTCCCTATTACAGAGAGGTAAATTAATTTCTTGATTTAATTGGTCATAATAGGGAGGTAGGAACAACTTACTGCTGGGTAGAAGGCAGAAGTTTTCTATATCCAAGTTATTCTGTGCATTTTAAGAAACCGAAGAAAGTGCAAATATGTATGTGTTATTTTATAACTCCCTGTTTAATTAATCGTTGCTTACAATGGATTCTGCAGACTTTTCTGAAAAAAATGAGGCTAAGCCTCACTTGGATATTGTATTGTTTTAGTGGCATTCAACTTGATGGTAAAATTTGTAGCTTCTACAATTTCTGTAATTAATTCCATTCTGAAGAACCATCATATATGTTCTTGATACATCCACATTTAAAGGGTTTCTTTTTTTAAGGTAGCAGTTACTATTGCAAATTGATTCTTCTTCTCAGTTATGGTGCAGAGGGTACTTTATAGAACAAAAAATATTTTGTGAGGCATGTAGCCTAATGACAGTATTTATAACAGAATTTTTTTGTAAGCTTTTAGACAGAAGTTATTTGAAAGGGAGTCATGGAAGCTTGCTAATTATATACAAAGTTTAAAACATCTTTCCAATTTCCTGTCTTTGAACAAAAAAAGGAGTTTTATGAATTCCTGTAGTTGCTCAAATGTACTGTATAGCATTCATAGCCCTATGAATTTCTTGTCATCTTTGAATCTCTAGTAAATCTTACTACCATTTGAGGTATTTCATTTTTGTGATGCTTCAAAGGGAGTAGATAATGGAAAAACGATTAAAAAAATTAATAGTAGCCTACTTGAATGATTTTTCTCCAGGACTTGGAATCTTTCATATATTCCATCTTATCTCTTCAGGACTTTCGAATCTAGTCTGTTTAGGTAATTTGTGTTTATCTCAAATTGCAGCTTACTCCATCTGGAAGCATCTCATTGATAAAATCAATGCAGGTTATTAAAAATCCTGTTAAGACATGTGACAAGGTCTATTACTTGATCCAGAGCTTGACTTCTCAGATCAGGCAAAGAATGGAAGACCCAAAGTCTGCAGGTACTGAATCAATTTTATTGTTGTACTTAGTTGTTAATATATAAAGGAGAATTGTAACATAAATTTTCTTCATTAAACTCACTTTTAGCAGCACTTTAGTCAACTAATGGGTTAGGGATTTTGACAGTGTGACTTCATATGCATAATGTTAAAGTAAAAGGCTGGAGGGACATGTGGTTGGAACAATCAACTAAATATTTCAGGTAAGGGCTCTGTGGTGTTCAGAAATTCAGGCCGCTAATGTTTACAGAAATTCTTAATTATTTGAAACTCAGCATTCCACAAAAGTAATAGTAACAGCAGATGGTACTAGAGCTAAGTCACATTATGTATTTAAGTATCTTTGCTGAAGATGTGTTGCTTGCTGTATGATGTGTAGTAGTGTTGCATAAAATGATGCTCAGCATTAATGGTGGCCAGCCAGTGGGCTGGAAGTGACCACAGTGCTTCTTCATTACCAGCTGAATACTGGAATGTTTGCTGTCAGTGTTCTCTGCAGTGTATAGTGTGCAAGCAGCTTCTGTCAAAGGCTGAACAGTGCTCGTGTCACCTGTACAAAATGTCCCTTATTTTTGTCTGCTTGGTCTAATCTTCTGTCCCAGAAGGGGGATAGTTTATCCTTTTTTACCAGTCTCTTGTTGTTGACAGGTAAAGGAGACAGAGAGAAAAATGGGGTGTGTGGTCTCTTCTGAAACAGAGATGCTGTCCTGCTTCCTCTTCCTCCCTCCCTCCCTCCCAGAAATTTCTTACTGCTTTTGCTGTTTTGTTTTTTTCCTTTTTAAGAGACATAGATGTGTTCTGTAGCATACCTTACTCTTAGTGCTGTAGGTTTGCTTAAAGGTCCAGTGGTGCATTTCTTCAGCAATGCTTTGTACTGTCGCAGTGTGGCTGTGGTGCTACATTGAAAACCATATGCCAGCTATTCCTTCCTCTTAGAAGTGATGCAGTTAACTTATTAAATCCCTTTTATCCCTCTGTAGTTTGGTTGTTGCTACTATGGAATTTAAATGTCCTCTTGTCACTTGAGTGGTCTTGATTACTTACCAGACACATGTGTCTATCCAGATATTCAGCTGTATCACAGTGAAACACTAGAACTGATGCTGCGCAGGTGGGCCAAGCTGGAAAAAGACTTTAAAACAAAAAATGGAAGATATGATATTAGCAAAATTCCTGATATTTATGACTGTATAAAATACGACGTACAGCACAATGGATCCTTAAAGTTAGAAAACACAATGGAATTGTACAGGCTTTCAAAGGCTTTAGCTGACATTGTGATCCCTCAGGTGAGCATTTTCAGTTATTAAATAGAAAAAAAATTGTAGAGAAAAATGCTTCTTTAAATTTTTGTGAAAGTGTCTACTCTGTCTCTTTTATTGAAGCTCCTGTATTTTTAAGGAATAGAAGTCTTTAATATTATGTCTTATTCTTCAATAGTAAGCTGAAGGTTTTTTATAAGAAAAATTCAATTCATAATTCATTAAGCTGTGTTCAGGGTGAATTTTTCTAGCAATTTAAGTTGTGAAAACTTTTCCTTCCTTTACAGTAGTGTATTAAAAAAAAGTAGTTCATCTCCACCATTCTTAATAGATTGAAGTTCAGCCTTTGTGAACAACTGTATATTTTGAGATTGCTTTTAATTTCATTTTTCCTGCTTGTAGAAATTTCATTTTTGGGCTCTTTGTGAAAGCCTCTGTTAATCCTGATCTATGTAATTTAACTTGTATTAAACAAAGTTAAAAAGATCTTTGCTTTTTTAAAACAGTAACACTCCATGATAAGAATGTAGACATTAACTTCCATAAAATTTCAGGACAGAAAAGTTAAAGTTACACAGAGCGCTCTAGTAACAGAGGTATTATCTATATATGCAGCAAGTGAGGGAAGTTTTTTCTTTTCCCCATCCCTCAAACTCTGTGACAAGGAGGACAAAAAGAGTAGTATAAGAAGAGTAATGACACTTTGCATGCATTGTGTTTGGAGAGACTGCTAGGCTGAAATTTTGGACAGAGAGTTGGAGTAGGTAAACATCAGGACACGTACTGAAGGAAGAAAAACAAAGGGAATTTGATAGCCTATGTAATGTTATGCAAAGGAATAGTGCTTATATTGCTTTCTAGGGCAATGAGAAGACTCATTCTATGAGTATGAAGCTTGTGGTAGAGCAGATTTTTAAATATTGCTGATACTGTAACATAGAATATTTCGCAGTTTTATTTAAATTTCCTTTGTGTTATTATAGGAAATCTGCGGGGTGGTTTACCCCAGATTGAGGTAGCCATGTCAAATATGTCTCCCTATTGACAGTTTAAAATGGAAAAAAAAAAGCTAATTGAAACCAGGTGAGATAAAATGCATCACGAGGGCAAAGTAGAAGATGGAGATGGTGGAGGGAAGGAGGAATGACTCCCCATGTGTTTTACTTAAGGAAAAAGTCCTTAAGACCTTAATCATACCAGAAGGTGAATTTGGTTTTATGGTTTAACTAGTGAATGGAAAACTATTTCTTTGTATCAAATCAAACAGCAAAAAGGCAAACTGCTTGTTTGGTACATCAGTAATCAAACATAGTGAAAATGTTAAACAAAATGTTTTGCAGCCAGAGCAAACTAAGAGATGACTAATTTGCTTTAATATAGAAGCTTTGACTTAGAAGACATTTTAATCTTTAACTGAATTTTAAAAGTCAGTTTGTTCTTACACAGGAATATGGTATTTCTAAAGCTGAGAAATTGGAGATTGCCAAAGGGTACTGCACTCCTCTAGTCAGAAAAATCCGTTCTGACCTTCAGAGAACTCAAGATGATGACACTGTAAATAAGCTTCACCCTCTGTAAGCCAGTTACTTTTTTACATGGTTGCATTAATTCCCTTAAGAATTAACAAAGACATTCCATAGATTTCATATTTGAAGTGTCTTTTTAGCTCATGCTAATTGGAAAAATGTGATTTACTTACTTGTTGATTGCTATTTTTAAAGTAGGGACACACCTCATCATGGTCTAACAATGCTTTTCTTTGTTTTAAGTTACTCCAGGGGTGTTATGTCCCCTGAACGCCACGTTCGAACGCGTCTGTATTTCACCAGTGAGAGCCACGTCCACTCTCTGCTGTCCACCCTTCGTTATGGTGCCTTATGTGATGTAAGTTGAACACTTTCTCTGTGAAAGCTCTGATATTTTGAGAGGAACCTTAAGGATTCAGTCTTGCTGTGATTGTGTCAACTGAAAGCTTGATTTTCATAAGTGACTTTGAAATTTACCACATTTTTTTTGAACATTGATTTCCTATTACATATGCAGAGACATGTTTCAAATTGCAGATGGATGGAATCAGCATGGCCTTTCAAGCAATGCTGAGTTCCATTGGTTGTGAATGTTAGTCACAAATAGATTTGGAAAGGGCAGATAATTTTTTTTCTTTTTTTTGTCTTGTGTTGTTACCAGTAATTCTTCCAACACTGTTTCCTTGAAGTTATCATATACAGTTGTCTTGAATTTACTTTTGGACTGCCTTTTTATTTTTGACCATTGACATCCTCAGGACCTCCCTACCTGACGTAAAGAATGTCATGTAGTTTCTCCTGCACAGTGAATTTTATTGCTTTCCTGTACTGTTGTGGAATACTGTAAAGGGTGGTGCATTGTTCTCCATCTGTTTGTCTTTGATACTAAGGACTGAAAAATACAAGGTCTTCAGACACAGAAATTACTTAACTGAGCTCTTAGAGAGGATAAATGAAGCACCACAAACTCAAGCTAGCTGCTTGAAAGATAGAGTTTGACTAATAAACTAACTTTTGAAATTGTTGCATTGACATACTTGCTTCTGTTAATGGATAACTAAACTCACTAATGGCAAAAGCATGTTTAATCCTAGAGCTCAGAGACATGCTACAGCAGGTACACTTCAGGTTTTAGTCTGATAAACTTTTAATTTTTCTTTAAGGTGGACTATTAAATAGTTTCTTTGCTAGAGCGTGAAAAAAGGTGACTATTCACTTAGGTAGTTTGGGATGGTTGTATTTCCTCTATATACTAGAAGACTTATTTTTCCTTGTCTGTTCGACTGTTAGCATGATATCTGGAAACATTTTTTGAAATATAGTTGTTGAAACGAGTTTATTGCTAAATTAGTGGCCCTTACCAGAAGAATTTAAAACAGTGCCTCTGTCTGCATGGTATGTCATTGTCAAAAAACATGAAAGACACACTGAAATAAAATATTAAGAGTACTCATCTCCACTTTTCATTCATTTGATGAGTGATTTTAAGTCACTTGTTTTTTTGATTGTATCTCTGTATTTCCCTTATTTATAATAAGCTTTGTGAATTTAAAATGTGTATATATGGGGAAAAAGTGAAATCAACAATCTTTTGAAAGAAATAACTAGGTTTTATTTATTGATATTCTTTTTTTCTCCCTGTATAAGGAATCAAAAGATGAACAATGGAAACGAGCTATGGATTATTTAAATGTGGTAAATGAACTCAATTACATGACACAGATTGTTATCATGCTTTATGAGGATCCAAACAAGGTATTTAAAATGGATAAATATCTTCAGAAATGAGTAGTGCTGAGCTATGTATTTCAGTTTATTTAATCTATTTAATTCTTTTCCTTCAGGAACTTTCTTCGGAGGAACGTTTTCATGTAGAGCTGCACTTTAGTCCAGGAGCCAAAGGCTGTGAGGAAGATAAAAATTTACCAGCTGGATATGGATACAGACCTGCCTCCAGAGAGGTAAAATGATGCCTTTCTTTAAAGCAAAAGGTAGCTTTTCAGAATGTTGGCATACTAAAATACACACTAGAAAATTTTTAGGTAAAAAATACAAGTGTGATTTTTATTTTGGTAGAAAAATATCCAGTGAAATATAGGCAGTCCCAGTCTCTTCTATTTTGAATGATCATTGAGGTAAAGGACGCACATAATTTGGGCTTTCCAAGGCTTTGCCAGAATTTTTGGTAGAAATACATTGTAAGAAAAGCAATTTCAGCGTCACTGTTGTGTGAATGATACCCTGCCAACTGAAAGAAATCTTTAAGAAAGTAATTTGGTATGCTTATGAATACAGACTGTTGACAAAGGATTGATGTTTTCAAAGATGTATGGTCAGATCTATGGACTTGCCACCTGCTTTTTGAAAAAGGGAAGAAAACAAAGCTAGGCCGGAATTTTTTTAATAAAAGAAGAAATGCATGTAGATTATTAGAATCTAGAGCAATTTGTTCATTTAAATGTGATTTACATCTTACATTTTTAAAATCAGCTTACTTTTATCATTACAAAGAAGGTTGATTTTTCTGTTTACCTGTTGTAAGGTGTGCAGACAAACTGAAAATGATTTATTTATTGTTTATAGAATGAAGGCTCGAAGAAAACCTCTCACAGAAATGATAGTGATGAGGAGGCACATGCTCCTAAAAGAGATGAGACAGATCGATCCGTAGTGATGTTCAAGCCCATGGTATCAGACCCAATTCACATACACAGAAAATCACCCCTTCCACGATCCAGGAAGATTGGTTCTGTTGAAGTAAGTGTTTATGTTCCAGATAATGCATTTGACAGAAATTAACTTCTGCTTGCTTGTTACAAAACAGAGCAAAATGTAATTCTGCTTTTGATTACACAGAGCCAGTATGGTATGTCTCACAGAAGGTTTGCTCTTGCTCTATGGGAAATCCTCCATGGCAGTAATTTGTCTGAAGGAGTATTTTTAAAAAAAAAAAAAAAAAAAAAATTACTATTCTGCTATAAGACTTCATTCTTCTTTTTAAGCCATTTAAAAAACCCCTATATTTGAAAGTGAAGACTTTTTCAGTCTAAACCTACATCTACAAACTAACATGCATTACTTTTGTATTCATCCTTACAAGAGAGCTGCTATTGGGAATTAAGCAAACTTTCAGGGTGATCGTGCTGAGAGGGAACAGAGGGACTGGGGGCGGTAGGGGAGGTACAGGAGGTGAGACATGTCTTCTGCTGTATTTGCTTACACGTGGGGTGAAAGTGACTCCACTTGTCAAGATTCTGAAGGTAAGAAAATAAACTGGAAGCTTTTTTGTTTGTTTGTTTAAATGGCTGGGGTTTGTGTTTCATGAATTTGTTAGATGACATCTTGAACCGTCGAGTTTGCTGTCTTGAAGGCCATGACATCTAGGTGTGCTTCACAGACATGGCTTTAATGTCACAGAGGTGGGGGGATGCACAGCTCTATCACTGATACCATGGGATGGTTGAGTGGCAAAGCTTCAGGTGGTGCATAGTTGGCACTTCTGTGATATTAATGCTAGAAGCAGACTAACAGCTTCTTATTGCCTCATTTTCAGTTGCTTAAAACCATCAGAAATGAAGATTCACACCAAAAGCTTTTTCTTTCATGTTTGTGTTGGGAATGGGCTGTTTGTATGCAATAGAAGTATTATAGATTTGCAAGTCACTTGGTTATTGGCAGTGTGGAGAGAAAAAGATGCATGGTTCCTCTCTGTTAGGATATCTGTATAACTTCACATAACTTCCATAAATTAACAGACATAATAAATGTTAATGTCTTACATTTTCTATTTCCAAGTTTTTTCATAAACAAATGCTCACAACATCAATATTTTTGATTTTTAAAACTTGTTTTCGCTATGATCATGCAAACTCCCCTCCTAGTTTTGAGTTCATATGTGCACAATTTAATAGTCTATTACTTCAATCTTTTAACCCTTTTCATAAATTATGTGGAAATTACTTTCATGAGATGTCAGTAGCACAAGTTGCCAAATTTTGACTACGCAGATAAAACATGTTGAGATGGAGTGTGTTTCAGCATTCTGTGCTTGTTTATTTGCTGGATAAAAGTAGCCAATTTAGAAAAAACATACACTATGAAATATTTTTTCTCAAAATTAAAATTGGAAGTTTCATCTGGCCTACTGAAATCTGCAAAACCAGTATTTGGAATATTGAAACCAAACGGTATTTGGAAATATTTAAAAAAAAATACAACACAAAATATGCAACTTAAACTGCAACTGCCTTGAACTTTTTAGTTTTTCCTTTTTTTTTTTTTTTTTTCCTCCTATGAGGCAATTCTCTCTTCACCTATGTCCGTTAATTTGAAAGGACACTGTCAGGTGTGAGATTCTATGGAAGTTTTATTCTGGGCTATAGCAGTATTTACAGAAGGATTGCAACTGTAACTGAGTCATGAAAAGAAAAAAAAAAGCAAGAGTTATAATAGTAAAACAAGAACATGTAAATTTCATCAACATTGAAAAGCAAATTCTGTATTGCAGAAAACATTAATGCTACTGATACATAATGATGTAGGGTATGGGGGGGAGAATCTTAGCCTGACACTGTCCTCCCTTGAAGTCTTAATAAAGTGTCCAGAGTCAGATAAATTTTAGGACTTTAAGTTTGGAAAACTACTGAGAGTCAGGTCGATGTCAGTACCAGTGAGTCAGCTGTCAAGTCTCAAAAGCAATTTTAAAAATGAGAATCTTTCAGATAAGGTTATAGAGTAGAAATGGAAGCTATTTAGTAATAAATAGGAAGGTCTAATGTACTTAACAGGGAAAAAACTATTAAACAGGATGCCAAGGGTAATAGATGTTCTGTTTACCGCACATGGAATACTCTTAAAATTATGAATCACTTACTGTTAGCAAACACTTTTCTCTCATATCTTAATAATTACTCTACCAGAAACTTGACTGAAGTGTTGTATTAAAAGATATAGTTGGATAAAAGTGGAACTCCTGACTTCCTAATATTGAATTATTACTCTTCTCTATTCTCTGTTTAATAGTTTTGAAATTAGTATAAAAAAGGGTTCAAGCAGATTGGGTTTTTTTCTTTTCTGTTCATTTGGCTCTGTTGAATCTAACTTTGCATGCTTTGCTGTTTTTTGCCCCCTTTCTCACTTCCAGGAAGAGAGCCCCCTGAGTGTGTCTAGCCCAGAGTGTATTGGTACCTGGCTGCATTACACCAGTGGTGTGGGTACTGGGCGTCGAAGACGCAGATCAGGGGAACAAATCACTTCTTCCCCTGTCTCCCCTAAATCACTGGCTTTCACATCCAGTATTTTTGGCTCATGGCAACAGGTTTTTAAACTTTACTTCATTAAACATTTTATGCATTCCAAGCAACAACTGTCTTTAAGGACATCTAATCCCTTGTTATGGATTGTGTTTGAAGCAAAATCTTCCACTTCCTAAAATTACTTGCCAAGAATGTTTGGGGGAAAAAGAGCAAGTGCATGTTTTTCTACTGAATGTGTTACATGTCTTCATTAAAAATTCGGTTTCCTTATAGGAATTGCAAATGTTACCACAGTAAAAAAAAAACCTTAGTGTACTGCCTAATAAAAGAGAATTCTGCTTTGGTTTAGTTGTCCTTTAAGACTTTAAAACCAGCATTGCTTAATTTGGTGGTAGGTAAATTGAAAAAAAAAATTAATAATTGCAACCAATACCATTTAAAATAATTTATTTGGTACTTCATGTTGCTATTCAAAACTTGTTTTGCATATATCATATTTTCAGTGGCCTGGTATTAACTATTGCAGGGAAAAAACTCTAGCACTAATAATTCTTGCCTTCTGTATCTGGAGGTATCTGAAACTCCCAACACAGTACATCATCCATTGACTTGTACAATATTTTGAAGACTATACTGGGGGGTGAGGGGAAAGCAGGAAAAAAGAAACAGCAAATACTTTGGAAGTAACAGTGAAGATCTAAAGACGTTCAGAATGTCAAGATATTGTTTACATGTATGACAATGGATGGTGTTCTGTTAACCACATCCTTTTTCTTTGAAAATTTTCATAATTTAATATGGAAAATCCTAAAACTATTTACATTGGAAAAGTTTGTATCAGCAAAGGCTGTGAGCATCTGAAGATTACACTGATTGAGCCCGTGCATGGATCAGTGATTGTATCGTGTCCTCAATAGCTTGTCTGTCTTTCCTTCCCTCCCCTCCTTTTTTCAATACAGGCGCAGTTTAGGAGAGTGCATTTGGTAAAATGAAATAAAATGTTTCAGATGTTTGTTCTCACATCTGTCTTGGTCTGTGTCCTTTCTCATTCTGAATGCTTGCTTTGCACCACTTCATTGCAAGGAACTCATATGTGAAATGGACTCCCTTCAGAAGGGGATATTGCATGATCTTTCATGTTTCCTTTACATATTTTTACTAACACTTATCATACAGCTTACTAACACGTGTCTGTCTGAAACAGGCTGCTGTATCAAGTTAAATGGATGTTTCATGCTGCTGTTCTACTTTCCCTTATTTTTCTGTTTTTTATATCCAGGTCCTATCAGAAAGCAATAGTAACTTAAGAACACCAAGAACTATTCTGGAACAAAAGCAGAGTGGTCTAGGTATGTGCCTACAATTGGAATTTCATTTGATGTTACCAGCTTTTCATCTGCCCATTGTTCTGTACAGTTGTATATTCTTTGAATAGCTTTTTTATTAACAGGACCCAATAGTACTTGTTAGCAATAACATATGCTTGAGTGTCTGCCTATGGACTGGACAATTTTTCTGCAGCAAAAGTTTTTAAATAAATTATAACTGAAAATAGCAAATTGTTTGAGACTGTTCATACTGCTGATTCTGTACTGCTTGCAACAGGTAACATACAATTATTTTTAAGATAAAGTAGGGGTTTATGATAATGTAGTCTCTGATTGAGTTTTTGGAATTTGCAAGAATCTTTTGGATTGAAATGGCCTGCACTGGAAACTGTTAAAATGCTTTTCTTGAAAATTTCTGTTTCCTGCCGTGGGCAATTGATGAAAGTGAAGATGTTTTACCAAGAGGAGGGGGATGGGGAACAAATCTCAGGTTTCTTGATAGTATCAGGGATTTTGCACATATTCTCTCTGCTAAAATTAATCTCTTCTTTTCAGCATTAGAATGAATCATGCTATAATTCAGTGTTTCAAATTCTTTTAATTCAATTGGTGCTTTTCTCTTGCTTCTTTGAAACAGGCATATATATGACTCATATGCAAAAAAAGGAAATCATGCACTACTCTAAATCAATATCGCTTTTTTTTTCTGTCTCTTCATGGGAAAAGTAAAGTGTAGAAAATGCATATGCTATATGCATAGAACTAGAAGTAGCTTTTCCTTTCTTTGTAAAGATACATTTTTTTGGTATGTCTAATCTTTCTGTGATACTTTTCTTCCTATTATATTTTTCCTTAGTAAAATGCATACATCAGGTGCTCTTGTTTATTGAAGTCCTGTTTTTTATTATGTGCTTGATAAAGCTAAATGACTTTTCTTTTGTGTGACACAATATGGCTTGTGGAAATTGATGGAATACTGTGGGTAGATTAAGGTATTATATTTGGTATGAAAGGCTTTTGCCACAGACCAGGCACCAATTTATTTTGGCTGTGATTGGTCACATGTGCTAGTAATGTTTCCCCTCACTGGATTGTTAAAACTAATGAAAGGAAGCATCACTGGATAGATAGCTGGTTTTCAAAAAAAAAAAAAATTCTGCTGCTACTTATCAGAAATGTAAAAGATAAGTTCTGAGTGAAAAACAGCTTCTCCTTTCAACTAGTAGTAAAATGAAAAGGAAAAAAATTACAACTTTTTTTCCATTTTGTTCATTGTTGTATGTAAGTTTTATTTATGGTTGATGATTACAAAAGTTATTTTTATATTTTTGTCTGTGGCATTCAGTGATTTGTTTAACTCCCATTCTGATGATTCTGTAACAAAAGTACTGTCACTTGCATGGAGCTGTGCAAAAGTCTTCTCAGGAAAGAAAGTCAAGATAAACTTGATGGATCTTTTAGGTATTTTCAGCTTGTAACATTCTCAGTGATGGTAGCTGAAATATGAATAGTGTATTTCAAATTTGGTTAACATTTTATTGGGATTAGAAGGGAAATATTCCCACACTTGAGTCTATGGAAATGCATGAGTACTTCATTGCAGTCATCTCACAGGCTGATTTAGATGAGAGCGATGAGCAGTATTTTTCCAGTTTATATTTGTCTCAAAAATGCAGGTTTTAAACCACACAACTTTCACATCATCATCATCTTCATTTTGTTTTGTTGTTTTGTTTATGTTTACATTGATGCTAACCGGTAACTTTTTTTTACCAAAAGTGAAAACAGGACAAGAACTCACATTGTTAAAGGCAATCCTCTCTTTGCACATAGAGCAGAGGGTGCTGTTTCATGAGTAGAAGCACAATAAATTATGATAGTTTCAGCCTACAAGTCCCACTCTGACATTACAAGCATATTGTGAACCTGTCCAAGGCACTGCCAAAAGCTGCCTTTTGTGTGGTAAGAGCCATGTGCTTGCATGCTGCATGCATCCCCAATGTGAATGGACGAACACCTGGTTGTTGTATGTATTTTCTCTAACTCCCATCAGGGTCTCACTGTGCGGGCCTGTTTAGCACCTCAGTGCTCGGGGGTTCTTCAAGTGCACCTAACCTACAGGATTATGCTCGTACTCATCGTAAAAAGCTGACTTCTTCTGGCTTCATAGATGGTATGTGCACACTCTCGCACATGCACGCACAAACCCATGTGCCACATTGAACTTCTAAAGATTTTGGTGGAATCCTAGAATGTTTTGCCTTAGTATGAATTTTTTTGAGTTTCTATTGCTTCTTTATTGCCCGTAGGTTGCTCGTGTTTAACTTGATAGCATAGTTAATTCCTGTCTGTCTTGAATTGAACACTAGCTCACAGGCTTGTAATGCGTGCCGGAAGATATCAGCAAGTGCGTTTTTTCTCACGAAACTGAAACTTTTGTTTTTAAATTATTCAATCATTTTAAGCTTCGCCTTTTATGATTGCTAATTGATCATGAAATTGAATAAATTACTTGGAGAGTATATGTGGAATGATAGAAATTACAAACTAATAAGTTAAATACTGATGGTAAAAATTTTAGGATTCCTAACCTTTTTTTTTTTTGGTGGGGTTTGGATTACAAAGGAGCAGGAGATTTTCAGTTTTGGATAATCTGGGATAGAGAAGAAGCTCTCTCACTAGATTTCAATTGTAAAGATGCCAAAGCACACCTTTATAACTCTGAGATGAAACAGTATTCATGCTGTTTCCCCCCCCCCACTTCACTACTCAGTGTTCGACTCTAACCTGAATAACCTTGTATGCCAGAATCACCAGCTCATTCTGCTTGTTTTCATCCACTTCATTACACATCTCGTAGTTACCAACAATCCAAATTTTCTTCTTTTTAACCTCTATTTAGATTGTAGCCCTTTTCCTTGGTCCCTTCTGCATGTCACTCAGTTCTAATACCTTCTCATCTTTTATTTTTTTCTTTCTTCTTCCTTTCCTATTTTAAAATCTCCCTCTTTTGGTAGCTGTTACAAATTTCAGGTACCTGTTTTTCTCTTTCTCAGACACCACACGCGGTTCTGCTGTTAAAAGGTTTTCTATCTCATTTGCTCGACACCCAACCAATGGTACGTTTTGCTTTTATTTTAAGAACAAAAACAAAAACAAAAGGTTCCTTGCTTCATCCCTTTTATTTTTATTTCAAATACGGGGTGTACAGTATCATCCAGCCGTCTGTCGTTCCTAACTTCAAACACAATTCCAAATATATCTGTAATCATTAGATATCTTAAATCCCTTCTTTACCATTCATTAGTATAAATACAACATCAAAATTCACTCTGTAGAAAAATCCTTGAAAAGAAAATGAAGTGCTACTGTTAATCATGATCTCCGGACAAAATTATTCTCCACAACTTCTTATGTGATCAGACTGTATGGTACAAGATAAAAACAGAATTAAATCCGATCTTAATGGGCACACACTTCTTGATAGTTGCTGCTCGTTCTTTCTCTTTCTCCTACTGAGCTGATTCCCTGAGCTTCCTGATTCTAAAATCGCTCAATTGACAGTTTGGAGTTTATGAATATCTTCCTGAAGTGAAGCTAAATTAAAAAAATTAAAGCAGAAGCTTTGGTTCCATTCCTGCTAAATTGCTATGTTTGTTGTGGGACAGAAATTTATTTTACCTTATCATACTTCTCTGTTCATCAGATGTGCAAATTACTTTAATTTTGCACTAAAAATCACAGCAAGAGAGCTGTGACCTCTTGGGCAGCATTGACCTCTAGAGCTTCAAGAGTGAGAGTTAACTTGTCTTCAGTTTGCAAAAAAGATCTGGTTTAACACACAGGACAGAGGTATGTCTTTTTCTTCCTCAGCAAAATGTTATGCACCTACCTTTCTACATCATTAAATAGGCCCCAAAAATATCCTGGTCATGAAAACTAAACTCAGTCTTCATCATCCACTGGACTTTAATGTAGCTTTTCCAGATTCTTCCTTAACTGCAGTTTTAACGTGTGCATGACTGCTGGCTGAGTACAGTGATGATGATGATAATGAAATTTTAGTGGAAATCATCAGTATTTTAATTTAAGATTCAAAATATATTTGCTTAGAAACAAAGATTGTCGTTTGGGTTTTTTTTTAATAAAAAAAGACCGAGTCTTTGTTTGGCTTTGCTGAGAAGCAAAGTAGTCCTTTGTTATATTTGTTTTGAACCCATAGTGACTGTTTTGCACTGCAGTGCTTCTTGGAGGGAAACTGATACAGTAAGGCTGAATTAATAAAGACTATGTTTGATCTAAAAGGCCAATTCTACTGTCCTATTTCAAATAGGAAAGATAGGAGGTTTTTATCTTTAGACTTAAATATTTCCAAAACATACAAGGTCACAAAGTAAAGACTGCATTTTAGTATCAGTGTCTAATAATATGATTGCTTTTTGTTCCATTTAGCACTATCCTTTTGTGACTTTATTCTTTAAAAAAAGGATCTGAATTCCTTCTATTGATCGCACTGATTGTTCTGATTCATTTAATGCAGCAGTTTTACCACACATCTTTGACAAGATTAATGCATGCAGTACGAGCTCCTATGAACCCTAAGTATATTGAAAATTTCCAAGGGTTCTCTACTAACATATGTCCATATTGATGTTGTTTCGTCTGTCCTCTGGACTATCATTTTGATTCTCCTTGTCCCTTTCACTCTGTTTTTTTTCCTTATTTTTTGTTGTTATCACACCCTTTTAACTCATTTCAGACTACCCCCCCATCTTTAGTTCAAGGAACATGGTGAAAACAAGTATCTTCTGAAAGTGCTTTACCTTATTTTCTGGGCCTCTGCAGAAACACCCACACCTCTTTAGGTGCTGGTCCATTTCCTCTGTGGAATTTCTAGGCTCAAGTGGTATGTCGCTATAGCTTTTGAATCTAAGACAGCAGGGTGGCTTTTTCAGATGCTGCGTTAACCCTTTCATTGTCTTGCGTTTTGATGCTTTAGGAATCAATACACTCAAAGCCTGTTTGTGTACAGGAAATTGCCTTTTTTAAAGGGATACTGTCGGGCTTCTTCATTGTAAAATGTTAAATTTATTTCTCCTAACTTCATAAAATATTAAACATAAAATATTCAAATAAAACACTACACATATATTCCCATATCCCTTAGACATAAAGATACTATTACAACATACTGGGATATGACTAGCTGACAGCAGAATTGTCAAAACTCAACAAAAACATTTGGAGGGGAAATTCCAGAAACAAAAAAACCCTTTTTTTCCTTTTTTTTTTCTTTTTTTAAAGGCATGGATATATTTTGAAATTCCTTTCTAGTTTTCTGTAACATGCACTATGGCAATAATAGTTACTAAAAAGTTAACCTGACATTGTCCCACTTTGTTATTTGTAAAATTAGAAAAACAAATTCTCATTCAAATGCTAGTGACTTCTCTGTAAAAGTGTGAAGACACAAATCTTACATTTTACTGTAATGCAACGAAAGGGTTTGCGCTTTGCCTGCATGCATATAGTTATTTAGGATATTAATATGTATGCCAAGCATCTTAGTGCTTACACTGAAGCTTAGTTACTGCCTTTATAAGAAAATAGAGATTAATTATATGGTGTTGTTTCCTTTGTACATGAAAACCAACTTTTCATGAAATGCAACATTTTTTTAATAATCTAAGTGAAGCTGACATAAATACAGTTAAGTTGATTGTATATTTATAGTGATTGACTCTAAAATTTTTAGTATTGGCTAAGGTGGATCTAAAAATAAAGATATAAAGACATTTAGAGATTGAAATTTTGTTGAATTATTTCTCTGAGCAAAGTACTAATGGGGAGTGATTGGGGAATATTGGGTATCACAGGAATATTGTTGCTTACTATTTTATGGGAAGGAACAGTTCACAGTTATAATGCTATCTAATAAATGTACCTTGAACTGAAATTATAAACATTATTTCATTCACTATTGGTTCGCCATTTAATTATCTTTAAAGAAATTTACAGTATTGACTTGCCAAGTTGTAGCGTTACAGCCGAATGTCGAAAACCCTAATGGATTTATTTTCATCTTCTGAAATGCAATTGGATGAAGAGCTGTTCATTGAGTTACCAAAAATGCATCACTCTAGAGAACTGAAATTTTTCTTTTGTTTAGCCAAGATGTTTAAATGCTTTTCAGTCTGTTAGTAATTTGGATATGCATGGATAGTGTATGATCAATACTAACATAGAAAAGCAAAGTCCAATAAATTTTTAGATGTTTGGGTTGCTTTACTTACCTTTCCTAATATACAAAACTTCTAGTCTTCTAAGTACTGTTTTTAAAGTCATAAAGGTAGGTGTTAATCTGTCTTAGAAAGTAAAAACATGTAACCTGCAGGTACAAAAATGCTAACAGTGGTTTTCCTTTGATATTAAAGGCAACAGTTTGTTTTCACAGAGTACTGAAGATGATAGAACGTGAATTCTGCAGATTTATTTCTTGGACTATGTAGCATTTTCAGCTCTTGTCTGCTAAGTCGATAAAATAGCTATCCTATTTTCTTGCATGAATGAATGATCTATTTAGTCTTTTGCCAGGTATGAGAATGAGTAGGAGAAATACTACCTTTTCCTGACTTTTTTGTAGTGATTTGCTAAGTTTGTCTTAAAGGAAAACTATCTTTCATGAATTGATTTCAGAGTAGAGCACAGTTCTAATGTTTGAATAATTTCTGTGTACACATGTACTTCATGTGTACATGGGATTTCTATCCCTTGCTATGTTACACAGTATCTTTAGTACACCCTGGAAATTGGCCCATATTGTTTCAACTCCTATAATATTTAATTCCCATGATTTCAAGAGTCCTGTGACTGCATGTGCTAATGTAAAATACATACTTTTTATCATATATTAATACTTGCACATGCAATAGCTTACATTTTATCTTATGTTTGGAAATCTCTCTTTTTTATTATTTTTCTTTTAGGTTTTGAACTGTATTCCATGGTGCCTTCTATTTGCCCTTTGGAAACTCTACACAATTCCTTGTCTCTGAAGCAGGTGGATGAATTTCTTGCCTCTGTTGCTGCTCCATCAAGGGAAAGCCTACAGGAGACATGTACTGGTTTTAGTTTGTAATTATGTTCATTTTAGATTCTTCAATATTGTCCAATTAGTCTTTGGAAACTACTTGCTATTGTGATTGTACTGCTGTGTCTTTGGAGATGGCTTAAGTTGGGTCAGATTTACCCCATATTAGGATGCTTATAATTAATGTGTCAGGTTATTGAAAATCATTCTTCTTGAGGAAGTGTCTAAAGCCTTTGATCAGAAAACTTGTATTTGCAAGTATTGATACAAAGGTTATCTACCTGTTAGGATTTTTCTCTTTTTTGATTTTATAGACTTTTTCCTTTCTTCCCTGTTATTTTATAGAGCTTAGATTTTAATCAGCAGCTAATTTGACAGGGTAGGCCTCCTATATCTGAGAAGGAAAATAAGGAATTCAAGAAAACTAATGTTACTGAAAAAGAGCCTCAGGGAGGTTTACGAGTATATGGAAATTCTCAGCTAATTAAAATGCCTTGTTTTGCTGATTAGGAAGTTCATGTATCATCAAAATCAGCTCAGAATTGAGAATACACAAGTTGAAAAATACATAAAAAATACATAAAAAACCGCTGTCACAGTCCTGAAATGTGGTTGTCATCTTTCTTCCGCGGAATGGTTGGAAATTAGGCCTGACACAATTGAGACCATAGGTGCTTGGTTCTCCTACTGCTTTCCTGTACTATTTGGAGGTTGTCTAGAGAATGTATTGTGTGCACTTTTCATAGACATTTTGGACTAAATGCCTATCAGGTTCAATCACAACCTGTGAGAAGTAGCGCTAATGCTTTGCTTTTGCCAATCTTCTGGAAAGGTGGCTGTTACTGAAATTCAAATTAGCTGCCTTGTTGCTTTCTGAGGTTAAAAGGAGATTTTTATATTTGTCTTTGATGTTGTGAAGTTTTGACACTAAAGTCAAAAATGGGCAGCTGAGCTGTGTAACTGTGGCATCTGTATCACACAGTCCTGTAGCTGCTGCTTTTGACCTTTGGCTCAGGTGAGAATAATTTTATTATTAATCGTGTATTTTCTTTTTTTCCCCACCATTTCAGCGTCTCCAATTTACACAATGCCACTTTCAGGAAGAAAAATTTCTCTAAATACATACACCCCTGCAAAAATTCAACCAACTCCACTTGAAACTTTGCCGGAAAGGCTAGCAATAGAGAAACCAACCTTATGTAAGTAACCTCTGTCAGAGGCAGAATGACTCACTTGATTATTTCCAGCAGTATAATTCTTTGTTATTACATGATTTTGTAGGCCAGCTATTTCTTAGGATTCCATGTCTGTGAAAGTGGGATCACTTTGTATGTTGGCGAGAACTCAGTAGCATTGCACAAATAGCTTTAGCAGTAAAACTGTGTTAATAGTTACCTCTGAATTACTTCAGTTTCTATGGCCTGAAAATTCATGGGGGTTTTGTTTTGAAGTATGACAGCGTTTCCAGATGCCTCCAGGGAAAGCAAGGAAAATTTATGTATTTAAATGGCAGAATTTCTAAGACGTTTTCTGAACATTTGTGACAGAGCTCTGTGACCAGGTTCTGATTAAAGCTGCTGGTGACATGATGATGAATTCAGTCATTAGTGTTTTCAGTCTGAACTGCTCTCCAGCAGCACTGTATGCTTTTGGGTGCTGTTTAGAGAACAAATTCCACTTGGATTTCTGATTTCACTAGGCAGTGTAGCTTATTTGTGTTTCTAGGCTCAGTAATGTGCATTTTCCTTGCTTTTGATGCATTTTGGGTTAGATATTAAGCGCAAAACCTAATGCTTTTTTTTTCCTCTCTATCTGTACAGCTACCCCTGGGTCCCCTGTTAATGTCCCCAGTGTTAAGCTATCTCTTGAGGAGGCCTCACTAGACGTAGAGCTTGGTGGTGAAACTCCTTCGGAGAAGAAATGATCAGATAGAACTGGAAACAACTTCAAAATGGTTCTTTAGTGTGCATTCAACTAAATTACTGAGCTTTCAAAAGCCATTCATGTCTGCGGTTCATAGTGCACTTAAGAATCTTTAGTTTATACGTGGTTAACTAGTGTGCACACTATATATTGAAGTCAAGTGTCTTTTCTCCTTTTGTAAAACATTTCAGGAAATATATTTATCAGTGTGATGAACTGCACACTTTTAATGGAAAAGCTGCACATGAACCTTTTCTATGTCTTCAAATATCTACTGTAAACCTGTACAAAAAGAAATGGCATGTGTAATGAAGGCATTACCTGTTGTCATCATAAACTTCTATTTTCAGGAGTTTATAATCTCCCTGTGAATTTCTTCTGTGGGCTGAAATGTAACATGCATCTTGACCTATTTTTAATTTAATTACATTTCCAAAGAGATCTCTTTTGCCTGGTTTGGAGATAAGCAGATATTTTCTGCATTTTAATTATTTTATATCATATATGCTGCAATAATTAGGCATGATGGAGTGAGTTAATGTATCAGCACTTTTGACTACTCTCATTTTTTTCTGTGTTTACATCAGACCTGTAACATTCAAATACAACTTCTCTTTTATTATTTAGTATACATGCTTGTATACGGGTACCTGTACATCATCCAGCAGATAAAACTGTCTTTTATATGTTTTTATCAAGACCTTTTGTTTACTAACAAAGACAGTTTTATTTTCTTTGCCATATGTTTCTATAAAAAGGTGATATTAAAAAGCAGGTTTTGTAGAAAGAGAAATGGTCACAGTTGAACTACTGGTAGGTTTATTCTAAATATTGTAAATATTCCATCTGTGTTTTATTATCATCCCTTCAGAGTAGAGAGGACTGTGGACTACCAGAAATCAGTGCATACTGTTCTGAAATACTCAGGATTCATCATGGCCTGGGAATTTTCTTACCTCTCTAGATGGTTGACAGCAGCTCTCATGAAAATAAAAATGAAAAAAAAAAAGAAAATAAAACAACAACAACAAAAAATAAAACAAAACCAAAAAAAAAAAAAACCAGGGAAAAACTTCCGAATTTTATAAGAGTTGTAAGAAGCATTCATAAATTAGTGGCACTTGGAGTTATGGGGTTATGTAGAATAAACAGTCTAAGCAATTCTTGTCATTTTATCTGGCATGAAAAATTGCTGAATTGTAATTATCTCAAATGTATGAAAATATTGTCCACTTTTTTAAGTTCAAGTGGCTGAGCAGGAAATGCTACAAGTTAGGTAATTTCTTTCGCGTTTAAATTGCAGAAGACATAGTTTGTGAGTAATATGTTTAAATAGGGCCCTTACTTGTCTCAGAGCCAGTGCAGCTATAATTACATTCACTTTGCTACAGAGTCTGTTATCAGTGTTTACCATTATATGAAATGGCTTCAGCAGACTCATTCTAACAGTGCTGGTTAAATACCAAAAATATGAAGGGTTTCACAGCTATACACTTCAAACATTTCATTTTCTGTAGTGTAATTGTGTTATTGACAGTGTTGGTCTTGCACACAACTGAATGTACACTTGTTTACCATTTAAAAAAACAACTGTTAAAATGTAAGTATGCCTATCATTCCAGTCAACCAAAGCTGTGGCATAACTTTTTTTTTTTTATGTGCTCCTAAATAAAAACAAGGTCGCTGGCAACTTCTCTCTGTTGTGTGTTCTTTTAAAACCACCGTGAAGTGTAATGTGGGTAGTCGATGCAGTAATCCCAGCAGAAAACTATTTGCATATAAGACATCAATTTACAAATAAGCCAAAATTTCCCGTGGTGGTAAAAGGACATGACTTAAAGGAAATGATAATGTAATTTTTTTCATTCAGAAAGGTAAACAGAGTCATACAGTAGTTCTGCAGTGCTTCCTCATGTTCCAGATTGATAACATCAAATATAGAACCCCTATGAGGGCTCTTCTTCCTCTTTCTGCCCTGACAGTAGGGCAGACCATAGACTCAGCTGACTGGAACCTGTTATTAGACCAGTTCCTTCATGCAATTGCATTCTCTCACATGAAACTTTTTGAACTGTACATCCTATTCCAGACAGATTTTTCAGAGGTCAAAGAATATGTTTGCAGAAAACCAGTAGTTGACTATGCCTGTAACTTCCAAACTACTGCCATGTAGTTTAAGTAGTCATTTAGCATTGTTTCAAGAATGAAGCTTCAATACCAAACAGACCAAAACGCAAAAATGTTAGTGAAAACTAACTCCTAAAAATATTTTTAACTCTTTTTTTTATGTTGTTTTAAAAAAAAAAAAAAAAAGACATAAATTTTGGTTACATAATTATCCAAGTGAGTAATATTTTTAAGGAAAAGAAGATGTGCTTTCAAAGTTTAGTGCTTAGGCAGGTATGCATACAAATAGTACACTAATTCCTCAAAAATAATGACCATACGCTGAACAAAAACCAAAGAGTTCAAAGGAAGATGGCAGAAGAGATGTTACAGATTTCTAATAGCCATTTGAGTGCAACAGACAAGTAGCAGAGTAGGTAGGGATTTAACACTTTTCTATCACCTAACAGAGAGGGAAGCATAATCCCTCATTTTTCCTGTATTTTTTTCTTAGTCAGTATACAGCAATTATGTTGTTAATAGACCCACAAGTAACTTGCTAAAGAAAAAAATTGGAAAATCTTTTCCAAAAAAGTCAATTTTTGCAAGAACTAGTGGAATAAAAGACATGAACTTTCTAGTAGTTGTTCATGCTTCTTTTATTTTTCTTTTTAAATAATGGCTTTAATTTGGCATAGTTTTGTGAGGACAAATTTCGTTTAGTATTTTCAAATACTAATTTCTTCACACTCTTACTTAGCCTGTAAAAATAAACATCTTGTGCTCTGAAATAAAGAAACTGATGTAATAACAAAGCAGTCTGTAGTGCATTACTGTGGAAAACCACTGTCGAATAAAAGAACAACCCAAATATTTTGTCTATAAATAAAGGAATGTGTAAATATGTGAATGGCATCAAATGCAGCCATAGGAGAAGAATGCACTAAATACAGAGAAGTTCCATATAAAAGAGGTAGAAGATCTTACAAGAAACTTAAACTCTCTGTTGATACAGAAATAGTTCTACCAAGTGTACTTTCTTAGAGAAAATAAACTGAAATAAAAATTTTTTGTCTCAATGCCACACAATATATGAATGTAGTATGTAGAAATAGGGTTACAGTCCAGAGTTCAAAAATTTAGAAATTTTCATGCAATCTGCTATTAAGGGGAGAATTAACTTTCTGAAATCACACTAGACATGAGTAGAAATCATTTTTTGTCTCCCTCCAAGCTATGGTGAGATCAATGTGTATCTTTCTATCACAAAGTTGCTGAAACCAGGAACTTTTATCTGGAAATTACAATGTCTAGTGGTCATTCAAAAAAAAAAAGTAATGATAATGGCCCTGATCTAAACAAGATTATGTGGTGAACAGGTTCTAATGAGAAATTCCTTGGTTTTAATTAAGCGATGAGAAATATAGGAAAGGAAATTCTCTTATTTTACGTGGGTATCTCAAAGTTAGCTTGAGAAGGAGGTCTATTAGGCTGCTTTGCCTGGAAGCATCTCTTATCCACAATATTCTTAAGAAATCCACTTTTTGTTCTAATCCTTCTCTCCAAAAGAAGGAATAACTGCTTATTCATTTAACAAGATTATTACTTACTGTATACTAATATTAAAACTGATGACTCTTCAAAAATCTGAGTATAATTACATTTGGGCCTTCTGCCTTTTTAATTCCTTACTTGGATGGCAGATGGGAATATATATATTATATTTATATAGATATATATATATAATGGGAATATTTAGACTTAAAATATCAAACCAAAAGAATTCAAAAAACTGAATTGATACTGTATTTGAAACAGAATGAATATAGCAAAAATTTGGAGATTCCTGCCTTTTCTAGGTTCAATGTTAGTTATGAATAAGTAAAGGTTGACTTAAGTAGTTTTAATTCTTACTGAAATCAGCTTTATTAGGAAAGAAAGTAAATTTGGCCCAAAAACTAAATCAAGGGATGCTTTTCATACTTACTAAAACTGTTTTATTAACTTCTTACATAAAAAATAAAGGTGGGATTTTATTAAATGTCATGCCTAAGATAATTTGTTTAAGTTCTAAGTCAATTTTCACTGTAGTTTGTATGGCAAAAGTTTCTAAGCTATATGGCAATAGAATATCTTTCTTTGTGTTTTAATATAAAAATATTCCAATTTTTTTTTTCAGTATAAAAGCTATGCTACCGTATCAGCCATACCCTGCTCAGAACAGTTTTTCTCTTCCCTGCTCAAAGTACCTTGTATTTATTCTGAATCTGGATATGGATTCCCAGCAAAATCCAGATTTTTGAAATAATGTCTCCAATCTTTCATAAAGGAAGGTGAATATTTAATAAAAAATATTTGTCTTGTTTGGTTTTGGGATTAAGTCCATGTGCAGAGAACCAAAGAAATACACTAGTAAATATCCTCCAAATCGCTCAGCTTTCAGCCCTTGTGATTTAATAACTTCACTAATGCTCAAAACACTGTAGTGGTTTCCAATGTACAAACCTGGAATACAGGAATAGCAAGGGAAAAAAGCCTTTTGACAAAAGCTGTCTAAGGACAATAAACTAGGAAGAACTTGGAGAGAAGGAGAGAAATTGAACTCTTTTTGTGTGTTTTACCTTTAATGTTATGTTTAGTTTTCTAAATGGAGTTTTAATATCACTGTAATTCACTGTCATTGAGGAGGGAAGCTACTGATGAGCAGAGACACTGTAAAATGTAAGTACTTCATGTTCTGGCCAGGATGAAGATGCAAAGAAATTGGTCTATAATGATCCCTTTTGCTTTGTGTCACAGTAGCACCATAAAATGATCCTGGGGGGAAAACAAAGCCCAAACTCTTCAAATTGTCTCTGTTCTCCGTGTAAAATCTTGGATGACTTGAAAAACACTGGGGAAAAAAAAAAAAAAAAAAAAAAAAAAAAAAAAAAAAAAAAAAAAAAAAAAAAAAAAAGCAATGAAATACAGCCATCAGTCTTGGAAAAATAGTAATGACATCTCTGGTTGCATGGAAAATGCGGAACTTTGAAAATTTAGGTTTAGGAAGGCATTTAGGAAGCTAAATTTATTTTAAAATATTTGGTGTGGAATATGAATACTATATTTGTTATCTTTTAGTATGTTTAGCTCTTCTTTTGAAATCTAGAAATTTAGTTTTGCACCATGTTAATTCTGCCAGTCTGATAAATGTTACTAAGTATCACATCTAATTTAACATTAAAATACTTGGGGGGGGGGGGGGGGAGGGGG
>VXBA01005454.1:382932-433966 GCA_013399895.1 Serilophus lunatus
GGCTGCGGGGCCGGGCGGGTCCAGGCGAGGCGAGGGCCGAGGCCGGAGCGGGGAGCCCCGGCCCTGGCGGTCCGGGGGGAGGCCCCGGCCCGGCGTGCGGGCAGCCCGAGGAGCGGGTGCGGGGCCTGGAGCCTGCGGTGGGGCCGCTCCGGAGCGCGGTCCGTGCCGGGTGGTGGCACCGCGTAAGCGGTGGGAAAGCCCAGAGTTCACCTGTTAGCAGCTCTGTCTGCTGTTAGTGTTTGTATATGTGAGTGTGTTTAGGGTGCATAACCATTTATACATCTCTAAAGTTCTAACTTGCCCACCGCTGGCAGTCCCCATCCTCATCTTAAAACTCGGGCAAGCAAGCGATAAACTTGAATGTGACCTTGTTATTCAGTCTGGGAGTGGAGAAGTGAACCAGCGCCAAGCTTTCTGAGGTAACTGTGTTTTTCTGTAGTAAGTTTTGTTAAGCGGAGGCTGAGAGGTCTGTTTTAAATGCTCACCGTACCTCCCCTGGTGCTCCCTGGCTGCCCCTGTGCGCTCCAAGGTGTCCTGAAGAGTTGCTTTACAGAGTCTGAAACTTGCTAAGCTGCTTCTATTCACTGCAGGTGTGTTTTGCCAATTCTGTCTCTGAGTTTTAAGACATTGGGGCAGTGTCTCTGAGCAGTGGAGGTGCTGTTTTGAGTGGTCTGCAGGTATGTAGGAAAATAATCTCAGGGTTTTAATGCTCTATCTATATTATTTGTATGCTGCTTTATAAGGTGGTTTTACCTGGCATAAATGTGAGTGTGTACCTGAAGGAAGAAAAGCAGCAAATGATGTACATTTGCAGATGTTTCTTCTTTGTTAGTGTGTTCTCCAGAATGGCCAGTGTGTACATACAGAGTGCCTACACAGCTGCAAAAAGAAATGAATCCATGGCAGAGACCTGCTCCTCCCACCACCCTCCTGCTGTGGGTGTGCTCTGTCTGATGAGGTGTGCTTGCTTCAATTTCCACACCCCCCCCACTTTAAAGAAAGAGCATTTGTTGAAATAATGAAGATGGAGGAGGGTGGTTCTCGGAGTGGCCTTGAAGCAAAGTGAGGCAATGGCAGTACAATCACTGAAATGAAGCTTTTGCACAACAGTACTGACTTTATAGCATGGCTTTCTGTGTAATCTCTTCCTTGACCAGCCTTTTATGCTGCTGGCCTGGCCACCAGGCATTCATGACCTATGTGCAAATGTGGTATGTCATGGCATATGAGATGAACTGAGTGTTCAGGGATGAAGATTTCTGTTCATGCTAGTTGTAAGTTTAATGGAAATTTACTGTGCCTTCATGTGCTGTTGGGCTTTTATTAATTGTTATCACACACTTGCATTACACTTAAATACTTGTTTTGAGGTAGCATTTAAGTGTGAGAGAGAGCATCTGAGAAGTAGGCTGACAACTTTACCTCTAGTGAGCTTGAGGGAAGTCACCTTTAGCAGAGCAATGGTATAAGTGAAAGACACACCTTTCCAATAAAATCTAAGTATCTGCAGCAGATTGTATTAAGACAAGGAACTAGTCATTTGAAGTGCTTCTAGTAAAGTATATTTAATCAATGAAACTTATTTTTTTTCTAGATATCTTTAAGTAGGTCTTATTTTTGAACTGTCTGTCCTTGAATAGCTGTTCCTAGTTAATGCCTGAATGTAGTTTGTTTATGTTGGTAGTTTCAAAACAATGTCAACAGAACTGTGTTTTCAGACTTGGTAGTGTAGGATACTACCCAGCATGAATTTCTTGTCTGACACAAAAATGGTGGAGGCCCTTAGTCCCATGAGCATTTTGCTTTTTACAGAGAGAAATCAATATTTATTCAATGAAATCAGTACTACTTTGAGCATTCTTTATTTGTTTATTTGATTCCTATCTATTATTTTTGAAAGGCAATTTAGTTTTTTGGTGATTGGTTGGGTTGTTGGCTTTTTCCCCAGATGGGCTGACTTCAAACTGGAGAGAAACTTTTAAAAATGAAGCTTAGGTTTTGGTTGATAAGAAGATGAAAATCAAAAGTATTGAGAAATAAAGATGCAATTATAAGGAAAATATTCTTTTACTTGAGAGAACTGAAGAATAAAAACTATGCCTTACAGTGAGTATCAGCTTCTTTACGTGAATCTTGATGTTTCATCTTCTGGTGAGTAACAATAGTAAACAACCACTTCTGTGCTGGCCAGGAGCATCACTTTAATAACAGAGTGAGAGGGAAGTGTTTGTCTGTGATTTGATCCAAGCAAGGAAGTCTCACTGTTCATATGAAAGCCTCTGAATATTTCAGAGAAGTTACCCTCTTCTGCACACTTCCATCTAATATTGTTTGGCAAAGAGATGTTAAACGACCTTCCTCCCCACCATTTTCTTTTACTCTTTCTGCTTGCTAGGTCTGCTCATACAAAATTCATTAGCCTGGTTAGGCTCTTGACATTCCATCTGTCTCTCTCTTGTGTAAATTGCATGCTCTGTCATGCTGATCTGGTCTGAGCTCCTCAGCTAGAGCTGCCTGCTGTAGTTCCACAGTAAGGCACTTGTGAGCCTGTTTGATTTTTTTAAAAGGTTTTAAAAGTTTCCTGGATGGTATTTGTTTTCTGTTTACAGCTGCTTTAACAACAAGAATTGACAAACTGGTTAAATAGTTCTTGTTACTTGCAGCAGAAGCAAATTGTTAGAGTTGATGTAATCTTTTTGAAAGCATTTTGCAATTCTTAGTTCTACATAAGCCGTGGGGTATTTACTGGACAGCTGAGTGGCTTAATACTTTACCAGTTAATGAGAAAACAGTCCTCACCACACACACCTGCACACACTTTACTAGTTGTTTTGTAGATTGTTTTGCATCGCATTCTGAAGTTAACTGCATTGGCTTTAACTTAGTAATGTCCTTTCAACTGTTCTCTTAAGGCCTGCAGGACTATAACATACACATTATACATAATTTCACTTTCTTGCATGCAATTTTGAGGAAGAAAATCTGTATTAACCTTCGTTCTTACTCCATCTGTTTTCTTATGTGGTGCAGCAATTTAATATTACCTTCATTCTCTTTAACTGGGAGTAGTTTGGAGATTCTTCTAAGGAACAGCAAGAGGTGGTGAGGAATAGTTCATTAATCTGTTTCATGAGCTTGTTCTCTTTGGCTTTTGTTGGAGTGTTTTTTTTAGACCCCTTTACTGTCTCTACAAACACAATGTCAGCATGTAAAACTTAAGACAACTGTTACAGGGGGGACTTTAAAAAGCACAACGAAGCCACATTAGTTGAAGTCCCTTCAGCAGAAGGTAAAGAGAATGGCTAAAACCCAGTGTCCTTCTCTGGCAGTGTGTGCAGCAGTGTCACCAGCTCACACTGGGAGAGCCTATGAGCTGAGGTGTCTCCAGGTTTGTGGTCTGGCTGTTTTAGAAAAAGACATGTGGCACCTTTGTGGGCACTCTTAGCTGAGTTTTAGCTTGTTGGTGTGTTTGGTTTGTTTGGGTTTTTTTTCCAGTTCAACGAAGTATTTTACTTGCTTTAGTTGAAGATTGGAAATAATTACATTCAGAAAACTTTGCTGTACAAGTTTGTTATCCCATCAGCACATTTCTGTGACAGAGAAACAATAAGGGCTTTCCAAGAGCTCATAGTGTAAGTATGTGATTTTTATTTTTTCAGACTGTGAGGGGACAGATACAGGCCTTATTTTTTCCCCTTCACAAACAGAGACAATTGAAATAACTAAAATTGTGTGTCTGGCTTTACATGTTCCTCACACATGCTGGAGGGGTGACTTCACTTACTGCTGATGCTTGATAGACCAACATTATATCATTTAAGTGCATTGTGTATATTAAGTAATGGCAGCACAGAAAAGGGAAGTGTAAAATCTCTGTCTCTCTATTGAGTGTGTTTGACTCTTTTACAGAGTTAATATCGCTGAGTCTGTTGCCATCTCCATTATATTTGCTTATTGCCACTACAATCATTTTATCAGATCTTTGTGGTTCTTAACAAACTATCACCTACAGGCTTGGCATTGTGAGGGGGGGGAAAAAAGATCATTTCTTAAGAAAAAAACAGTTGCTGCATGCACAGAAATTCAGTTCTTATCTGAAAGAAAAAAACATCTTCTCAAATTAATTCAAATTCTAGCTGAGAAGATAAGTAAGAATAAATTCCGAAGTAGAGAGAACTAGTTATTTTGCTGAGAGCAACTTGTGGTTTCAAAATAAGGCAGTCTTTCTACCAAGCAAGGAGTGTCAAGGGAAACCCCTCTTCATCTTTGTCTTTAAATAGTGAGTAGTTAAAGTTTCTATTTTTTTAAGTTGCATTTCTATCCTCAGAAGAACAGTAAGTAATAAATGTAAGAGAAAAAAATAACACAAACAAAAGTTGTTATTGGGTGCAGTGAGGCACATGTCAAGAAGGCATTTCAGCATCAAATGATTTACAGTGCAGATATATTGGCATGGTGTGATGTCAGGCACTAATGTGTCATACATGTCTATTTTTCATTTGTCCCTTGCAATAGGAACGGTGTCTGACACCTTTTTGAAAGGCTCAATAGTCAGAAAGCCTTTATATATATGAAATTGTGACTATTTTGATTGTTTTACCTTTGAAGAACTATCCCAAGCCTATTAATGTCTTCTTTGAGGTCATACAATGATTTATAGTAGTTAATCCTGCATTTCACTTTCCCTCACTCTGTGGTTTAGACAACTTTCTTCACATTTGTCTGGATTGGGCCAGATTAATTTGTTTGCAGAGCCTGCTTTATATTACGAAGAGAATTGATAAAATCTTGCAAAACTTTATTGAAGTGAATTATATTCTGGAAGCACTTCTCGTGTGTATTGGTCAAATTAATCCTCTTGGTAACTGTTATTTCCAGCGATTTTCCATGTTTTTAAAACATGTGGAGCAAAGGCAAAGGATATGCCATCTTGTTGTTCTTCTCCTTGCTTTGATTCAATAATAAATCTTTAATTATAAATTGCCTTGAACTGGCATCACCCTGTCATTCTCTCTGACAACTAAGAAGAGAAGCCAGCTGTGATCTGTGATCTAATCTTTTTAAACTGAAGTACTATTTTTTCCAGTATTGCTGAAAATTACTGACAAGCTTACAGTGCCAAACAGCAGTGAACATAACAGAAGTCATCAAATGCTTTATAACCATAGAAATGTCCTAAAAATGCTGTCTAAAAGTCTTAAATATGTATTTGTAGGAGATGGTTTCCACACTCGCTGTGAATCTCTCAAATGATTTTTATTTTCTTTCTTAGAGGTCCTCTAAATAATATGTTGGGTTTTTTTCCCAGATAAGGATAGAAAGCACGTTGGAGCCATATGGCAGCCTGAATATCTCACATTAAAAGTCTTGGGAAAGAACAGCTGAATACATACACACTGAGTTTTGGACCTCTGCCTGTGGTGCTGGGCAGTCATTCCTGTCTCCAGCTCGCAGTGCTGTTCCCTTGAGATTTTGGTGTTTGTTCCACCAGCTTCTGCTGCTGCTGTTGCTTTTGAATGTCTGACAGATTTCTTGTGTTTAGGACTGCTCCTCACACTGGAAGAGAGAAATGGGATTCTGCAGTTTCAGGCTGGAGCTTTCTTACTCCAAGGTTTGGCTGCTCTGCTTTCCATTTGTACTGATTTTGGCCAGTGAGGGTTAATTGTGAACTGCTGACTCCTTCCCTCTTGCTCTGCTACTTTGCCGAGTTAATTGTTTTGTTACCAGCTCACACACCCCTGTTTCAAACAGAAGCAAGTTAATTTTAAAAGCTGTATTCTGAGAAGAGCTCTTGTGTGGTTTTCAGGTCTTTTTTAACTGAAAAAGTGCATGAAGACATTTCTTCCTCCTTCCATTTCTTTAGGGCACATGTTTTCTGGGGCAAGTGATTATTCGTTTTAGGGGTTTTCTTTGTTGGTTTTCCCGTTTATATTTGACTGGGTAGTATATGATTCATTTCTACCCTTGCCGTTTGACTATTTTATGTACTTTTTCTAGCATCATTTCAGTTTCTTTTAACAGAATGAGTTGAGCTTTTCTAGAAGGTTCCTAGAAAGGTTTCTAAACTGCATGATAAAAACAGGGAATTAAGAGTAAGAACAGATAAATAATATAGGTTTCTTGGCTAAGACCACAGGGTAGCTGAAAGTTTTGATGCAAAATTTCTGTGTTCTCTGCCTCCAGTAATCAGGCTCCTGATGATGCATAGTTCCTGTTGAAGAAATTGTAACTTATATCTGTGACGGTCTGAAACTTCAAATTTATTGTTCAAGTGCTTGATAAAAGTAGGAAACATTAGCTGTTTCTGCTATTGTGAGAGTGCTAATTGGCTCCAGAAACATATATTGACTTCAGTTAAATAGAGTTGGCAGCATTTTTTACTTTTGTTAACTTTTTTTCAGTAAAAAATGTTGGTGTTTGGTTTGCTTAAGTATTCTTTATTTAGCTTTTGCTATATTACGTGTATAGTTTGATTCACAAAATCACAGGCCTCTAGAGGTCATCTAGTCCACCACCAAAATGCTTAAGAGCTGAGTGTGTGAAGTGTGTCTGTAAAAGTTCTGCTACACAAAACGGGTGTTGAATATGAAGTACACCACAATTGTGAGAATGAAAAGAAGAGCTTTTGAGAGTGAAGGATCATTAGTAATGGTCTCTTTGTAACAGCAGTTTGTTTATAGCAGATTTTGTTTACTCCTATTTTCTTAGCATAGGGAGCAGCAGATCGATTTGAGACAAAGCAGGGAAGCAGAGGTGGGAACATTGCTGGAACTGATCTTTCCCAGACCCCAGAAGCTAAGCTTAAACTTTGCATAAAGCTAGACTATTTTCTTTCCAAGTGATACTTGCATCTAATTGCAGAAGACTGAATAAAGTATTTCCTTGTTTGTTGCATCTTTGCTACTTGGTCTGTGACCCCCTAAGCCTCAGAATGCCATCAAAGTAGCAGCTTTGAAAGGTTGTAAACTGTTAATAGTATGTTTTAAGTCAGTTTCATAGCTTTTGAGTGTGATTTATTGTCCACATATAATAAATTTCAGAATTATTTCTGCTTGATGCTAAGATACTAACTTCGCTTTCTTCTTTGAGTCTCATTGACTCTGAATATGACAGAGCTATGCTTTTTTGTTTTTTTGGTGAACTATATTGGCTAGAGAGCCACTAGATACTGTTAAGAGCAAAAGTGAGACTGACAATGAAGAAAGTATGGATTTGGAAACGAATGTGACCTTTCTGTGACCTTGTGAAGTAGCTTTGTCACCAAGATGGTTTAGATGATGCTGAAAGCAAAGAAATGAGGCAGCTTCCCTGTGTTATGGCATTTATTGTTGTATACTTACTGTGATGGTGACCATCTCTTTCCGTGTTAGAGACGGTAATGGCTTGTGGTGAATTGTGTGTGTAAAGGCACCAAACAATGCACTTGGAATAATTGTGAGGGAAGAAAGGTCAGCACAAAGTAGCCTGTTTCCAAAAGAAATAGGAAAAACAAGTAAGTATTGGTTATTCTTAAGATGCTTATTGGAATGTAATGGTATACTCATGAAACAAAGTATATTTTGTCAGAGATACATTAGAATCCTATTAGAGTAAATGAGTGTGTCTGGTTGATTATGACCAAGAGGATAATGTGTTGTCTTGGGGATGGGAGAGGTTTGCTTAAATGGTGTACGCCTGTACTGCCATACTTTGGATCTAAAGCAAGCTGGCTTCACAGCTGGAAGAGGGAAGCAATGCAGTACACTCAGTAGATCAGGTATGGTCCATGAAGTGGCAGCTGTTAGACATGGTTTTTGAAAGCTTAGCTTAATGAGCTTGTCAATACTAAAAATACACTGTAAATATGAGAGAAGTTGCCGTGGATGTGCTAATGGATGCAGATGCCCCCAAAGATGAGGTGCTATAAGGAAGTAAATGGACTAAATGGTTGAAAAAATGGACTAGTTGAAAGTGTATTTAACTTGCATATGGTACTGTTCAAGTAGTTTTTTAGTAATTAAGAATATCAGTGTGCTTCTGTTACCTTTTATTAGAAAAAACATCAAAGGTAATTTTAAGAGGCAGATGTTGGTGGTAGTTTCATTTTGACACCCTGCACAGTGTAAGCTGGGGCTGAATAGAGAAGTAGTGGCCATGGCTTGTGGATGATATCAGTTCCCATTTCCACGATCCTCTCTCACCTCCTTGTGTTGCATAAAATCTCTATTTTCTGATCAAGCTCTGTTTTTATTTTTAGGAGGATAGCATTATGTTTAAAATGGAAGTTGACTTAAGTGGAGAGTCCAGAACTGCCCTGTCCACCCTCCCCGTGCCTCTTGCAGAGGCGAGTTCTGCAGGAGGGTTGGAAGCGGAGAAGCCGCGCTGCTCCAGCACCCCCTGCTCTCCAATGCGGCGAACGCTTGCGGGATACCAGATCCTTCACATGGATTCTAACTACCTGGTTGGCTTCACTACTGGAGAGGAGCTGCTAAAATTAGCCCAGACATGTGTAAGAGGTGAAGAGAATAAAGGAGAATCTGGGCCCAAGCTGTGCTCCAAACAGCTGGATTCGGGACTGGCGCGTTCCTCACGCTTGTACAAAACTAGGAGTAGGTACTATCAGCCATATGAGATCCCACCTGTAAATGGAAGGAGGAGGAGACGGATGCCCAGCTCAGGGGATACATGCAGTAAAGCTTTGCCATATGAACCCTACAAAGCACTTCATGGTCCCCTGCCTTTCTGCCTTTTGAAAGGTAAAAGGGCTCATTCAAAATCCCTGGACTACCTCAATTTAGACAAAATGAACATTCAGGAACCTGCTGACACAGAAGTGCTACAATACCAGCTCCAACACCTTAGCCTTAGAGGGGACTGTATGTTTGCAAGAAAAAGCACATGAGCCATCATCTTGATTTTAGCAATGATCTCTGATCTTTAATCTATTGCTGCAAAAATCTACTGTTGAACTCTGTACCTGACTGTTTACAATAGTGGGGATCGTATCGGCTAAATGTTACCAGAAAGTAATTTATTTGACTAATGTCTCGGGGATGCAGTGTGTTACACAGACTCGGCGAGTGAAATCTTTCTCGAGCTTCTGATGCAAATTTGACTGAGTGGACATTTCTTTGGACAGCTTTTGATTTTGGGGTTTGGGATTTTTTTATATGGTTAGATCTAGTATTTACAGTGACTTTAACACTGACAAGTTGATGATGTCTGCTTGGTTGTTGCTAATTTTGGCTTGATGTTAGAAACTGCTCTTGGATAAGTACTGAAGTTTAGGAGGTCTTTTGGTTTTACTTTGTTTCTGTTTCTATACAAAAATGTATTGGTTTTTATTACAACATGGAAAGTGACAATAAATTGCTATTTAAACAATCCTGTTCAAATGCTTTCAGTCTGTGCTTGCACTGATGATGGGGGTGAGATTTGCTCCTAAGTCTGCTACTTGAGTCCTATTAAATTATTTTTTTAGTTTCTGCATGGAAGCAATTGGTTTTTTTCTATAGAAACTGTTTTAAGTATTTGGGTTATTTATGGCAAATCTTCAGAAGAGTGAAGATTTTGTTCTTATTTTTTATGTTGTCTTGAGACACAAACTGGAATGTCTGCACTGGTGTGATAGTCATATTTTTGTTTTTAATTTGATTTCCACAAAATATATAGTAGTAGAATGGGTCAAAACTTAACAGAATTTCCAAATCTATGTTGGAGTTGAAGCACTGAAAGCTTGAGATCTGGAGGGCTGATTTTTTTTTTTTTTTTTGAAAGTGTAATTGAAGTATTTCTGCAACAGCATTTAAGAGATGATCCTGGATTATTCAAAGTAGATTGAATACACTGGCTTATTTTTGTTGCTTGAAACATTTTTATCCAAACATGATATCAAATACAGCTGTAAAAACTGCATATCTAGATGTATTTGAAAACATTTTATTCACTTATGTTTAAGAATGAGAAATAGTTTTGATTTTTTTAAGTAGTATACAACTTAATTTTGGCTGATGGCCTCTGTGCAAGTTAAATATCATTGTGTTTTGAAACGTCAGTTATTTGATCAGTTGTTTCTGATAGAATTTGGATTTTTTGTTTTTTTTTATCACTCAGAATTAATAGAAAGTACTAGATAGTGCATGTGCTATGGAAAATGAAGAGTTCTAATTCTGTCACTTACTCCACATTTTAAAATGAAGGCAGCCCTGTAGTAACCATTTTGTGGGTGGCTTATCCTTTTTTAGGTTTGTTAGAAACTTTCAAAAAGACATGTTGTGCTTTTTTTTAAAGTTAACTACACCTGTGTAATTTTAATGTATTGAACAATGACCTTGAAAATAAAGTCTTCCTATATACTCTTCAGTTTGAAAACCAAAATATGGTCAGATGCCAAAGAGGTGAGGGATTTGTCTAAGGAATAAATACCACTGTTTACTGAAATACCCAATGAAAATGTATTTCTGGTTCAAAAATAAAAAGGGTGGTATAAGCATCTATTGTTGTGGAGTTTCTTGCTGTGCAGGTGAGAGAGCACATTTAAAAATTACAACTTTTAGAGCAAGAAACATTTAAAAACAACTTGAAAGGGGGGATCCTGGACTTCTCTGAAGTATATGCTTGGGTTTGTTGGTTGTTTTTTTATTTACTATGGATTTTGTGCATGTTTCTGATGCCCAGCGTATGGCTACACTAAGGGAGAGGTTGATGGCCATCTAGCTGAGTTCAAGCATCAAAAAGGTGTTGGTATTTTATCTGCTTTGGTGATTTTTCTCTTGAATGTGCTCAGCCGTGGTAATGTTGTCTGCTTAACCCATACACAATTGTAGCTCCTGTAGCAAGTGGAAAATATACTACCTGTAACAGAGACTAAGTGAAGAATTGTTAATGGATACCTTACCACTGAACATTGGAAAAAAACAGTTACCAAAGAATCAGAAACAAATTATCCAAGGTAATGGATTTGTTATAGCATGGTCTGGGTGAAGTTAGTTATTAAACGTCACCTTAAAACAGGAATATGCGCTAAAAAGAAACAATAGGAAAAAAATAATTTTCAGTGAATATGTTTACAGTAAAAACTAAAAAAATGCTAATTTTATAGTACACCTATGTTATGGAAAAACAACTAAGTTGTTACAAAACTGTCATAGGAAAAATGGAGATGTAAAACTAAAAAATATGGATTTATTGCAACGCTAATGACTTAAAAGAAAATGCCAAGCTTGGCAGTCAGTGAAAGTGCATGTTTCTTTGTGTGTTGTCTAAGCATTTGGCAAGTCTGGCTTTAATGATGATTCTTTCTGGGGACTGACTCTTTGCATGAAGGGTTTTCTGTGGTTTCATCTGTTAATTGGGACATCAGTTTCTATGATGTGTGATTACACTGCAACAGTGGCACAAACTGACAGACAGATCCTCAGAACACACTTAATATTTGGATAATTGATTTATTTTTTAATTTTTTGTCTGTGTCACAGTACATTTTTTTTTTTAGTCAGGGGATTAATGTCAACTTTCCAAGTCCTTGAAAACCTTCAGAAAGATTATATGTTGTGGGATTTTTTCCTCAGTGATTTTGCTAGTGAGTCTTTTCCCCCTCTATTCCATCACAAAAGCACTTGGGGGGAAGAGAGTTTGATTTTCATGTCTATAGAATATGGAAAACTTCCTTGGGTGGAGCAAGGAAATCTATAGCTGTTTGTAGCTCTTGCTTCTGTTCTTGTAAAGGGTAAATATCATTGTTTATATAAATGATATCTAAGCAAAGAGTTTAATTGAATTGTAAGCTGCTTTTTAGGTGTTTTGGCTCTTTAACATGGGTGCAACTTACAGTGTAGGTTGTTAAAAGATCCTGACAGCCGACCTACAAAGCATCACAGGTTTGTTAAAAAAGGAGGATAAGGTGACAGGAGTCTCTTGCCTCTGGAATCGTTATAATTTTCCCACCTTTTTCTCCTTGCCTCACATGATGATGAATTCCATCAGCCGACAACCACTTCTGCAACAAGATTCATTCACACTGTGTTGCTGCTCCCTCAGAATACGTCCTTGGTTGCTGCATTTGGCTGATTCAGGGTGGCAGCAGTTCAGGTTTGGTGCTACTGCCGCAGTGGTGTAAGTGCTTTAAAATCCCATGTTTTTGTGGGGTGTCTCAGGAGAGAGAACATTACCCTAATGTTTCAACACTTAGTCTCTTATACCCTCCTTCACTTACTCTTGGCTCTAGTAGTTTCGTGGTAGAGAATGACACCAGGGCAAACCTGCAGAGGAACTATCTAGCCCATGTTGGAAGAGCTGAGGAAAGATGACACTATTTCTGTGGGAAAAGCCCAGAATCAGTTGGCTTGTGTTGAAAGCAAAAGAGATAGTACGGATATTAACTGACCACATTCCATCCATTTTTAGGAGACAAGTTCTCCCACCTTGCATATGCTTGATCTCCCTTATCAAAGAATTAGTCTGAGTGAGAAGTGGGAGAGGACAAGGGAGGAGAGCTTTGCACTGTGCTTTTTATTCTGTGAAGGGGGAAGGCAGAAGGAATTAACCAGAATCTATCAAGGGAGGGGCTGGAGAAATAAATGGAAGACCTCAGAGGGACAGTCCTGCAAGACTAGGAGGAGCGAAAATAACATTTTCAGTGTCAAAACAGGAAAAAGAAGTGGAATAAGAGGGTCTGCTGGTCTCAAGTCTTGCTAGAAAACAGTTGACTTTGTTTCTGCCTAAGGAGGGTGATGGGACATTTTAGCAAAATGCTGTGATCCCAGTTGGGCTGCAGTGAACATAGGAAGCAGGAGATTGGAGCTGTGTGTGTGTGTTTTCGTACTCATAAGCTTGTATGAAATTTAGATGAGAGGCTGAGGAGTAAGATAATTATCACTTTACCATTTGAGTATGGCCTCAACTAAAGTCCTGTGGGTTTTTTTCAGTGATACTGGGCAGCACTTACACAGTGGCAGTAGATAGTTGGTGCAATTTCATGGTCTGAAAAGCTGCCTGAAAAAGAGAACTTCCAAAACTTTCAAGCTTTTTTATGTATTCTAATATAGATACCAACTATGATGTCTGGTAAGGTTGCTCCATTTCATTTTGGTGTTTTGCTAGACTCTCACCTGCTGGAGCTCCTGGTGACCTGTTCTCTCTGTGATGGTAAAGGAGACAGAAGTGTAAAAATATGCAAGAACTTTGACAGCAGCATTGAGACCTTGCACTCCATGAAAAAATGGAGCAAGCCATGATTTGCTGTAGTGCTTTACATTATCCTATTTTTCAGAAACTCAAAAAATGTTCATAAGAAGTGTTAGGCCTTTAGAAGTCTATTTTGGGCCAGAAATGCTGCAGCCATGGAGCTTCACGGTGTGAACTGTAGTCTGCAAATGGATAAAAGTGAAAGGGGAGAGAAAATCTTGTGCACTGGAATATCAGGTGACAGAACATCAACCTTTCAAACAAGGTGGATGAGTTAGTGGAAAAAAGAATACATTTTAATGCAAATTAATTGGTTTCTGCTGTAGCTTATCAAAAACATTAAAACATAAGTTTTTAGTGCTATTTGGGGCAAACATCTCACAATTTTTATGAAGGAAAACTTGAAAGATACTAAGAATAGCTACATCTCCTTACATACAATCAACATCTTACATACAATCAATTGCTTGATTTCTACCTATCCATCTATAATAATGCTTTCTTTAAAATTTCAGATATTTTTAGCAGCCTTTCAATGTTCACCTGATACATTTTCAGGATTAGTTTTGCTAAAGAGGTAGTTGGAAAAAGAATGTTGAAAGAAGAAGTACTAAGGGGGGTGTCAGTTAGTGTTAGATAAACCTATTGGCAATCCTATTGATTTAATAGCTTTGTAGTAGAACAGCGATCACAGAAAAAAACCCCACTACTCCCAGGAGCAGAGGTGGGACAAGATGATCTCTAAAGATTGCTCCGATCTCTAAAGATTGCTCCAATCTCTGATTTCCCCTAATATCAATCATGTCTCAGAGCTGATGGAGCAATTCAGAGATTTTTTATAATGTTGGATTACCTGACTCCCATAGAAACATGGAGGTTGAAGGTTTAGGTCGAAAAAGACCTCCAAGACCGAGTGGAATTGTTCACCCAGCTCTGCCAAGTCTGCGCTAAACTATGTCCTTAAGTGGCACTTCTATGGGTCTTTTAAATACCTGCAGGGATAATTCCACTCCTTCTCTGGGGAAGCCTGTTTCAGTGTTTGACAAGTCTTTCCATGAAGAAATTTCCCCTAATATCTACCTAAAGTAAACCTTCCTCATCTGCAATTTGAGGCTGTTTCATCTTGTCCTGCTGCTTGTTCTTTAGGAGAAGAGACCACCCCACACCTGGCTACAACCTCCTCTCAGGTGGCTGTAGAGAGCAATGAGGTCTCCCCTGAGCTTCCTTTTCTCCAGGCTGAACACCCCCAGCTCCCTCAGCTGCTCCTCATCAGACCTGTGCTCCAGACCCCTCCTCTACTCTATTCCCTTCTCTGGACATGCTTCAGGACCTCAGTTTCTTACTTGTAGTGAGCAGCCTAAAACTGAACACAAGATTTCCGGCTGGTTTTGAACATTTTAATATTTTTATCTGCTTTGCAGTTTCATCAGGTTAGTGATACATTTGATGTGACTTTTTCTGCCCTTTAGATCTAGGTTAAAAAACTTGCAGGAAAAAGATCTTTCTTATTCTTGCATGCTCTTGTCATATAATATATCTTTTATCTGATTAATTGCAGAGTAATCCATGGTTTTAGTCAGTATTTTAATTGTTATTTCAGTTATTGGTAACTTGTCTATCTGGCCTCAAAAAGGGATATTTATTTAATTGCATATAAATGATGGCATGTACCCTACTTGTATGATTTAGCCTTTGAGTCAATGGGAAAATGGCCATTAGTTTTAATATGAGAGGATTTGAACTTCAGAAGAATAAAGCTGTAGCACTCTCTTTTCATGTCAAACCTCCAATCAGCTCGTTGTATTCCCAGCTCCTATTCTGTTGTGTTCTTGTCAGTTACTTTAGAACTTCATCCAGAAGTCAAGACTTTTGGAATGAAGGGGTTGTCTTCAGTGGGCAGTTTTCAAGGGAAAAAGTCTTACTTGGTTTATGTGTTTGAGAAGTATTTTCACATGAGAATCGCATATCTCAGGGAGAATCATTTTGAGGGAGGGGACACTATAACTTTATTTGACAGTGAGTTGAGGGAAGAAGGCAGAAGCATTAGTCTTACAGCAGCTGATGTCTAATTTAAAGAAACTTGCAAGAAAAAAAACCCACCACAATAACCGTGTATGTCGTTAATCAGAGGAGAGATGACAGTGGCTTTAGACAGTTAAGTGGGATTACTCAAAGTAACTTTTAAAGACAACTTAGGAAAACAAACACAAAGCAAGGTGTATCTGCAGTATTCTACTTGTGCAAGTGAAATTTTCTCATCTGTTTTTGGAAGTCCATATGTAATCCTGAATGTGTGTGAAATCGTTTCCTGGCTGAAACTTGAATTTCCTGCAGAGGGAAGGTATGAGCAATGCTGTTTGCAGAGGTAATTTCAAACAGCAAGCAACAGTTCTGATTAAAAGTTCCCTTTGAAACTGAACGTTTTCTCAGACTGGAAAACTAAATTTGTCTTTTATCATCCAGATAAGATGGCATCATCAGGATGCTATAAACTATCTGAAAGATTAAATGTTCACTATCAAATGCAAACTTACTCCCGAAGCTGGAAAACTAAAAGGCTGCCTTTTTTAGTTCTTTCATCAATATTAGTTAATGTGAACCCTAATTAAATGCTACAGCTGAAGAAAAAACCTGTATTAAAATGAGTGTTAAATATAGTGAGTTTTTTTTTTTCTACTTGGCAGATAACTGCTTTCTCAAAGAATCTTTCTCAAAGAATTATTCTTGGATGATTTATGGGAAGATGCTTTTCTGCATTTTGTCCCAGACAACACCTAAGACTAACCTCAAGATGTACTGCTGGAATACTTCTGTAGTAGCATTTGACAGTACAGTGAAATAGTTACACCTGCAGAATTTATCAACTGTTTTTGTTATGTAAAAATGAGTCAGTCCAAAAAGAAGAAACCTCCAAACAAAGCCATCTAATAAAACCATGTCTGCTTTATTGAAAGATTTTGGATAGCTATCACAGAGAAAAGGCTGATGTTAAGAATTTAAAATCTTGCTTAAATGCATAGGACAAGGCAGACAATATGTGATGGGCCAGTCAGTTGGAAACAGGAATGTGAAATAGTTTGAAAATTCTCTTTTTCTAAGAAAACAAAAGATGGTAGTGAAAAGTGCTCTAAATGCACTGAAAGCAGAAAGACATCTAGGGGAACCAGTGAGGATGTGGCAGGACAAAAATGTGTTGAAGAGGTGCTCAAGTGATGAGACTGTGACAGAGACTTTAGAGAATTCCTTGTGTCATTTTTCATTGCTGAAGGTGTTGGGGAAAATCTTAGGCACACAATAAATTATTTGTACCGAAGGAATCAGAAAACAGGTTACCAAAACAATAAAGAACTTGTTTATATTTAATTGAAAAGAGAAGGTATTTAAAAGGCTCTTTGATTTAGAACTGAGAGAAAAAAACCCTGCATAAAAAACTGAGGCCAAGGAAATTGGATTGTTTTTATTTTTTTTCCTTAAATCACTGAGTTAATCAATTAGTGTCAAAATGAGATTATTAAGGGAGTTTTCCCATTTTCAGACAGGTAAAATCACTTCTGAGGAAAAACATGTTCCAGCCACGTAGAAGTTGCTGTGCCCAGAGCAGGTGTTGGAAGAGAGATGGTCAATGCATGGGAGGCATAAGTAGGCCTTGGAAAGTGAGGAAGATTTTGGAAGCTGGTTGGGTTTTGCTGGACACTCTCTGGACAAAAATGCAGAATGGAAATCTTCCTTGTGTGGTGGAATATGAAAGGAAGCCCCACTTCCTCACAGGTGTTTCTTAAACCCCAAAATAAAGTCTGTATAAGATACCTATAAGTGATCAGAAACCTAGAAGAGCTGTATTTTGCAAGTTCTCATATACTGAGGGTTGTCACCATCATGGATGTTTGTTATTGAAATTTATTTTTTTAATGTTAATTTTTTCTCATAAATTGCTGTCATATTATTAATAGGTGCAATCTCCTTTGGAGGTCATGATGGAAAAGCACAAGTGACATTAGCCAGTATCTTTTGTGTCATATCAAACTTAACACCTCAAATTGTTTCCAACATCCTGAGGCTTTATTTGCACTTATTGCCTTCAACTCTGGTAATGGACGAAGATGCAGGAAACACTCTGGAGGGAGAAATAATAGTTATTACACACACTAGATGAAGCATCTTAATTCAAGAACTCTGGTATAAGGTAGATCCATGGTTCATATCAGTTTATAATGTTCTTGATTGGCTTTAGAGATATGCCTCTGGCTTGAAATGTGTTTTCTATTGACTTCTACTGAAGATTGAATATCTATATTATTTTCTTCCTTTTCTATCTTGTACTACAATGCATCTTGTTTTGTTACCAGTCCAAGAGCAACTATGATGGGAAAATTTTAAGCTAAATTTGGATGCTCTCAGCAGTACTTATTAAAAATAAATCCTTTTTTTTCAGTAGCTATCTATGGAGGATGACTTGGCTGCTAACTTTAAACATCAATTTTTCTATATCTGATTGAAAGCAAAGTCAATGGTTAGGTTTTTGAAAGTTAATACTAGGTGCTTTTTGGATAATCCCAATATGTAACGGTAACTAAAACCTCTGAATCTGTTGGATGATCCTAAAAAGAGAAGACTTCTTTAAGGAAGTGAAAAATGACTGAAGTCTTGTATTGCAGTGCTCTGAGAAAGTCTAGAAAGTGAACTTTTAACAACACATTTGCCATTTCCCAGTTCTCAGGCTGAGAGTTTAGACTGCGAGAGATCACTATAGTGTCCAGCCTGATCTTAATGTAACATCCAGTATATCTGTGTGAGATCTGTGACTTCTGATTGAACTGCTTGTTCAAGTGAACTACATCTTTTGCCCTTGTGCCTTCTTATTTTACTTCACTGTCACTAGGTGTATTAAAACACATTCATTTCCAATTGAAAATTCTACTTCCGTTTAGAACAGAAATTTGCTCTTTATATTAAAAGAATTAAAATTCACAGTTGCCAGGGCTTCCCTAGACAGCAGTGCAGATTTTAAATTTTCCTGAGCAAGACATTGGCCTGCATTAAAAGCTTTTTATCTTTTCCAAGCCCCAAGCTGCAGCCACAGACTGAACAGGGGACTGCACATGGTCTGGTTTGCTTGAAAAGTTTTCTTTGAGTTATTGTGCTGATGTTTATGTAGAGCAGGATGTAGCCAAGGGTTTGCTACACAGTAGTGCATTCTGCATACTAAATGGCTGGAAGGAAGCTTCTGTATCACACAGCTTCAAAAACTCCCCATTCCTGTTATATGAAAGCTACTATCATGGCATAACAACAAAATTCTCATGTAAAAATTACTTCCAGGGTTGCATTTTCCCTATTGTTGAGAAGCAGCTATATTTTAAAAGACTACTTCTTCTGTGAACTGTTGTTTCCTAGGCCATGCTGTGCTAATTTAAATTTGGACTGAGTAACTACAGATCACATTGAGCATCTGATTTGTTGACTGTAATAATTCAAAAAGGTGTTTTGTTTCCTTAACATACATACGCTTAAAAATTATATTGTAAGTCATGGTGTTCTGTGCTACCAAAACCATGAAAATTGACAGTTTTGCTATTTATTTTGGCTTAATATGTCTCATGAATTAATATTTTAACTCACTGTCCCTTTCATTATGCTCCCTCTCCTCTGTCTTAGCTGCTCCACCATCTATGAGCTACTTTATCTTGCTAAAATGACACAAAATAGAAACGTTCTTTTGGAACACTCAAATGCTTGTGCTCTACAATAACCCTGTGAATATTATTCTTATAGTTTATTTTGAATTCTAGCTTTTCCATTACCCTAACTGTCTTTAATTAGTGCTATTTTTCTCTACATCACCACATAGCTAACTTCATCTGAAATTCAGCGTAAAAAATTATGCAATCAACTCTCAAACAGAGTTTCAGAATTAAGCAGTAAAATTATGAAGTACATGGAAGCATTACTCAGAAATAGAAATACATTCCTTGCTTGGGTACTAATCCTCTGGAGTGCCTGTGTGTCTGTGTTGTGTGAGCATAAACTATTTCTCAAGATCAAAAGCCAGTAAGTTTCTGTAATATGCTGAGGAGCTTGGGGGCAAACTGAATCCCATGTGATGTGGCAGTTGCTAGGGCAACTAGCATTATTTGTGACTGCTGAGTAAAAGAGCTCTTTATCAGGAGGCTTTTCCCTTTTTTCTTCCTTTCTTTATTCTTTTTTCCTTGCCGAACAAAGGGATGGTATGTGGCATCTCATTTTTCACACATTATTTGGAGCAACACATGTGGATGTTTGACCCCTACTTTAATAAATAGAAAGAGAGGCTTTCTCAGGTGTGGCCTCATTTCTGTATGCAAGATATGTTGAATTTTGGAAGAGCATATTTGACTTTTCCAAGCTTTTCTCTGGCAGTAAGTTTTGCTCCTGGTAACCGCACAGATTCTTTAAGCAGAATAAAATTAGCTGGGAAATGTTGAGCTCTGTCATCCTGCTTCTTATTGAAATTCAGTCTGATTTCATAGGCACCCAAAGCAAAAATAGAACAGTATTTGCAAAAAGAGAATAAAGCGTAAACATTTCATAGATTTTTACACTAGCAGCTCTGGAAAGAATACAGTGTTTTGCCTATTCATAGCAAAAAGTAAGACAGGATGATAAGCAATGCAGTGAGTTTGCTTTCAGGGTTTTTTCTATTTGACATCTTGTTACTGATAATTTTAAAATGCAAATGCAAGTGAATTCTAATTAAAAGTGGAACATGTATTTTCAATCCTTTTCATAAAAATTGAGGTTACTGAAGGCTTTTTTTTTTTTTTGCAAAATACCCAACAGCAGCATGTTTTTTTACTATGAAACTGGTAGAAATATGCTATTTCATATGCTTTTATTTCCAAACCATCATCGGTTTTTTTATTTGATAAAAATGGATTTAGAAGAAAGTGGGAAAAGCCTACTATTTTCAGTGTGGCCTTAGCAACCAACCCACTTGGTTTCAGAAGATATTGCAATTTGTTCTACTTATGTGAAAATTAAATGTCACGGAAGTTCCTTTAAATAATTAGAGCAATAATTGCTTTGCTTCTCAGTCATTTTCTCCATATCCTAGGAAAAAACAAAGCTCTTTGAAATTAAGCACCAGCAGTTAAAATCTATGTATTTAGCCATTACTCTTGAATGTGGATGATCTTTTATTAAAGATATGAATGCCTGCTGCTCTTACTGAAGCCAGCAGGTTCAAATACAAAGCATGAGGACAAATTAGGAGATTTTAGGCTTTCTTTTCTGAAAACTGTAATTAACTTACGGTGAAAAAAATTAAGATGACATCAAACCCCAGCACTGGAGGTATTTGTTCTTTTGTTTTTAGCCATGGTAGTTGATACTGACTAAAACACACACACACAAAGTTAACAATCTGAACAAAAGTGGTAGTGGCCTTTAGCCATTCTTTAAACTATTTGAGAGCTCATCCTGAATTTTTATTGAATCACAGAATATCCTGAGTTGCAAGGGTCCTGCAAGAATCATCAAAGTCCATCTCCTGGCCCTGAACAGGACCATCCCCAAGAGTCACACCAAGTGCCCAAGAGTATTGTCCAAACTCTTCTTGAACTCTGTCAGGTTTTGGTGCTGTGACCACCATCTGGGGTTCCTGTTTCAGTGTTCAAACACCTTCTGGGTGAAGAACCTTTTCCTGATATCCAAACTAAGCCTCTCCCAACACAACTTCATGCCATTCCCTTGGGTCCTGTCACTGGTTGCCATGAAGGTATTGCTGAAAGTGATCTCTTATAAAAATGAAATTACAAGCCCTCCATTTTCACCCAGTAACAAGTTCCCAAAGAGTGGCAGGGTTGGCAGAAAATTGAACAAGTACTGTATAAATAAATAAGAATACTCTTCATATTTTTTGCACAAATCAAGACTTTTGTGGTGGACATGTAACATAAAAAAAAATTATTATAGAGCATCCTGGGAAATTATTGGTTATAAACGCGTTTATATAAACCCTTTCCAATGAAGTGTGACTTTATGACCCAGTGCCTCGCAGCTGATTTCTGCTTTTCAGCTGAGATGTGCTGCCTTGTTGTCAGCAGCCTCCTGGTTGGTCCTTCTAATTAATTAGATACTATTATGGGAAAGACAGCAGAGGGTAAGGGGATATAAAAGCATTAGTCCTGCTGTATTGTATTTGCATATAAAAAAAATTAAATGCAATTGTGAAATTTTATCAGTAGGTCTGGAATGATAATCCTCCAGTGTTTATGTATGTCCATTTATACCTATCCTGTATGTTATTTGTGATATCAGACTAATAATTTTGTGAGCCAGTGCCCTGCTAATTATAGTAAAAAAATGTTTTAAATGTCAGGATTGTTGTTTTATATTTGATAAATGTAGTGGTTTGACCCTGGCTGGATGCTGAGGACCCATTAAAGCCAACCTGTGACTCTCTCTGTGCAAGGGGCACAGGAGAGAGAATATAATGAAGGGCTTCATGAGCTGAGATGAGGACCATAAAAGATTCCACACTGATCACCGTCACAGGCAAAACAGACTCTATGTAGGGATATTAATTAAATTTATTACCAATGAGATTAGAGTTTGAGAATGAGAAGCTTAAAAGACGCTTTCTTCTCCCCCCACCTCTTTCTTCACATTCAACCTCCTACCTGCAGCAATGCAGGGAGACAGGGAATGGGGGTTACAATCAGCTGTTGTTTTCTGACACTGCTCAGGAAGAGGAGCCTTTCCCCTGCATCCAATGGGGTTCCTCCCATGGGAGATGGTCCTTCATGAACTTCTCCAGTGAGAGTCCATCCCAGTTCTTCAGACACTGCTGCCACACGGGTCACTTTTCCACAGTGTACAGTTCTTCAGGTACAGGCTGCTCCAGTGTGGGTCCCCCAGAGGCCACAAATCCTACCAGGAAAATCATGCTTCAACATAGGCTTCTCCATGGGCTACAGGTGGATCTCTGCACTCCTGTGGTCCTCCATGGGCTGCAGGGGCACAGCTGCTTCACCATGGTCTGCACCATGGGCTGCAGCTGGATCTCAGCTCCGGCGCCAAGAGCATCTCCTCCCCCTCCTTCTCCACTGACCTTGGTGTCTGCACTGTTGTTCACATAATCTCACTCTGCTCTTCTCTGATTTCCATCTTCATCTAGCCTTAAGTTTTTTCCCTTTCTTAAATATGTTACCACAGAGGTGTTACTATCTCTCCCGATTCGCTTGGCCTTGGCCAGTGGCAGACCTGTCCTGGAGCCACTGGCATTGATTCTGCTGGACATGGGGGAAGCTTCCAGCAGCTTCCTGAAGAACTCCTCCCATAACCCACCGTGATACCAAAACCTGGCCACAGAAAACTCAATACAGTAAAGTATGAAATATTGAATTTTACTTGGTAGTGATCTTCTGACCTCTTTTTCCAGTGCTACTCTATAAAGCACAAGTTTCTCTAAGGCTTTTGCATTTATTTAATTTTTAGAAACTATGTCACTGTTTCGGATTAGGCAGCAAGGTGATTTTTTGCAATTCCATACTTTGAAGAAAAAAAATGAGATATTAGGACTTGTGTTTTAGGATCAGAGAATGCAGGCCTGATTACTACTTGGAGTTCATGCACCTTGTGCTTTCCCAACATCTGTAGTCCCCATATTAAGGATATTAGAAGATACGTTCCTCCCTCTTCCACCTTAATGTGCCTGTGGCCCAAAAATTTGCCTTGTCTGTCTATGAGTTGGTTGACACTGTCCATCTTCCTGACCAACTGAAAGTTCCAGATACTTACTACTCCCTATTTCAAAAAAACCAAATCTACTTTCTTATGTGTGTTTTAAACTGTTCTCTCAGTTTCCTTTGTGTCTCCTATTTGGGATTTGCGATATTTGGTTCCAGTTTTGCTTTCATCTTGTATGTTGCATGTATGATTTTGTAAGTATTGATCAGAACCCTTCTCCACCGTCTTTCCTGGCAAATCAGCTGCTCCTGGGGGGGAAGATTCATCTGATTTATTTGATGTCTTCACTGTTTTCACCACCTTCCCTCTGACTCTTCTACAACCTTATTAAGTTGCAGAGGCTAACTCAAGATGTGACTGTGCCAAGTTTTTGGATAGGAGAAACATGGACAGAACCATGCATCTCATTGCTCTCTCTTTGTGTGTCTCTTAGTGATGATGGCCAACATTTTCTTGGGTTCCTTAACTGCCACTGAACATAGAAGAAAAGCTTTCAGAGACCTTTCTGTGATGACTCCAAGGTCTTGTTCCTGTACTGTAATTGCCAAAACTGAGTTCAGCATTTTGCAACAAGATCTATATTATTTTTCCCTATAGACGTTATCTTAACTTTGTCTTTGCTGAAGCTCTTCTGTCCCCTTTTTTTCTCACTTGCCTGTTGAAGTTCTTCTGGATTGTGTTGCCATCAGTAAGGCATTGGACCAAGAGAATTCAATAACAACACAGGCTGGATTCCCACAGACTTGAGACCTCCTTCTGTTCACGTCAGTCTCCAGAACAAACATTTTTAAAAAGGTAAATAATTCTTCAACCTGTTTTCATAATCTATTTTTTTTTTTGTTGAAGTGAACTATGTTACAATCAGGTCACTTTTCCAAATGCTGCCTCAATTTTTGCAGCTATTCGTTATCTGATATTTCATCTTAAGAAGTGGAGCAAGCATCGAATGCATTGCTTGACTGGTGCTCTCAACAAAGTACAATAAAAAGAGAAAAGACTTTGTGTTCCTCGCTATGTACTACATAATTTTTTTTCCTCTTGTCTCAGTTTTCCACCTGAGAGTATCTGTGCCATTTCTTGCCCACTGTGATACTGGTGGTGTTGTCGCCATTCTGGTTTGCCCTAGATTTACTCCTCCTGAAGTTCTCTTCTGTGTGTACACTGGGGGTGGTTTGACCTTCTCTTGACACCAGGTGCCACTCTTCAACTTGTCAGAAGAGCAAAGATATAATGAAAGGGGACATACGAGAAAGCTGGAGAGAGACTGGTTAGGAATGGTAGTAATAGAACAAGGAATAATAGGTACAAGCTGAAAGACAGGAAGCTTAGGTTGGGTATTAGGAAGATGTTCTGTATGGTGAGGATGTAAGACACTGGAAGAGATGGCCCAGGGAGGTTGTGGATGACCCAGCCTGTCAGTGTTCAAAGCCAGGCTGGATGGGGCCTTGAGCAACCTGGTCTAGTGGAAAGTGTCCCTGCCAGTGGCAGCAGAGGGTTGGAACCAGATGACCTTTAGGGTGCACTCCAGCCTTAACATTTTATGACTAAAATTGAGGTAAGAACAGGTAGAGATGGCTCATCAATTACTGTAACAGGCAAAACAGTCTCAGCTTGGAGAAATTAACCTAATTTATTATTATTTATTTTTTCTCTGTCTTTTTCTACAATGTTCTTTGGCATTTTAGATTTCCTTTTTTCCTGTTACTCTTGCTGTTAGTGTAAGAAGACTTGACAGTAAATAATAAATTATTGCCTATTTAACTCTAACAGTTATGCATGATTCCACTGCAGAATTTATCTTAATTCTAATTGTAACAAACATAGAGTTAATTACACTGATATTTGTAAGGATTTTTTCATTCCTATGGCTGAGAACTTATTTGCCTGTCCTAGAGAACTGAGTACAGCAGTTGTTAACTTTTATTTAAAAATAGTCTTTGTAACTTTAAATTCTTAAAAGTAGTCTTTAGTAAACGGAGTATTTACAAAACTACTAGTGGTATGCTCCCTCTTTTTCAGAATATAGCACGAGATGCCTTATTGCTGATTTTAATGGGAAATCCATAAGTCATCAGAGGAAGATATGAGACACAAGAATTGGGACATGGCAAATATTTTATGTTCTGAAAAGTGTTTCTAAAAGATGGATATTAAAATCACAGAAGATTTGGATTAATTTGCCTGTAACAGAATTTGTTCAGACCTAAAAGATAAAGGACTGAGAACGAAAACACTTCATCAGGGAAGAGTCACACTCTCTGGGTGAAAATTTTATTTTGGGGCACAGTCTTTGTGTAAGAATGCCGTAGTACTCTTAAGTTTCCAGAAGAAAGGGTTAGAGGAACTGTCTTAATTTCTCTTTCTGAATTGCTAGGCACATTCTGACCTCTGCAGTCAGTATGTTTATTTGGTAACATAAAGAATCTAGGACCCATTCATCACTTGCCCACCAGCACAGATGTACAGAAATTAATTTAGGTTTTTACTAGAGTGGGCCAAAAAAATGGTACGATAATCTCTTTCATTTCCATCACCTTCAAGACAGATAGTGCTTCATTTCAAAACATCTGATTTTGTAGAGGCTAGTTCTTTGAGGTCAGGATGGTTCAGCCTGTGTTTTCACACATCATTCCATGAATGCCATCAATAGCAGCCACGAAGAAAAAAGAACAACAGCCATGAAAAAAATTATGCCACTTCAATTTGATCTCAGAGGAGTTACCAATAGAGAGGGATTTAGCAAAGGTCACTGTCTATCTGGGTCTTATACAGAACAGTAGCCTGCTTGGAAAGGACACTTACAACCTGCCCAGACCCCCAAGTTCAGTATTTTCATGAAGTGTTTGAGAATTAAATGTGAACACACTCTGAATGTTCTGTTTTAAATGCATTAAAATAATAATAGCTACAAAGCCTAAGGCTATATCTATATGAAACATTCATTTCCTCAGAACATAATCCCTTCACCCCGGATTTAATTCCCATCGATTTAGCAAGTGCTCATTGTCTCTGCCTACAGCTATTCAAGTAATTAATAGGATAGATTTCATGCAAAGATAACGCTTTTGCACATACCAGGATCTTTCCTCCTTTAATCATAAAATAAACAGAAAAATAACGACAAAATAAATGTTCTGCAGAGAGAAACTGAAGGCTTCATCCAACATCCGGTACCTAACTGTGGTCTCATAGTACCTGACAGATAGGTAAATGTCGGAGCAACTACATGTGGAACTGTGGTCTTTGTAACTGAAATATGTTCTCTGTTGGTCAAAAATTGAAGAGATATTAACCACTGATTCTAACATCTTGTTCCACCTTCAGAATCTTGGCTTTAATGCTGCTCCTTGTTGTCTGCACAAGAGCTGATACCCACCTTATAGACGAAGATTACTCACATTTCATCTTAATATAGCTGATACCTCAGTACTGAGTGAATCGGCACTTGGATGTATTTATTCATGGTATTTTTACTGATATCTGTCTATACAGAGCAACATTTCACAATTGCAAGTGCTCTGTCAAACAGGATATACTGACTAACAATATCATTGCAAGTCACTATTCAGAATTCACACCTGCAGGAATAAGCACTGTATTTTGAATATAGCTAGTTTAGCTTTAGTCAGGATCTATATTTTATTTATTATCAGTTTCCTATATTCCCCAAGACTAAATAAGGCTTGGCTATATGATTATTAAGATTTTCACAAAGCATGTTTATACTCCAGCAAGGGTTGATAATGTTTGTGGTCTTTTTTCATTATTTTACATATATCTTTTAAGTAGATTAAATAGATATATAAACATACCTTATGCATATATGCTCTTTACGTTAACAGCAGCAGATTTAGCTTCTTGGGAAAAAAATATGTCAGGCCAAGACAGAGAATAATGCACAATCATAAAAGGTCACTGACAATCTATGTAGAAAATGTGACCTATTTTAGCTTATTATGGTAGAACTCTGAGAAGATTACTGAAGTTTATAGATTTGCTTTTTAGAGAGGCCAAGTGCCTTCAGGTCCTGTTAATTCCTACTGGGGTGAATATTCAGGACTCCTGTAAAACTGACCATAAACATTTGCCATAGGTATCTTTAAAATTACCATCACTTATTTTGCAAGAAGGTGAATATGAGAAAAGTATTGGTCATTAGCTCAGTAGATTCCAGAAGCAAACAATTTGTTATGTATTGTCCTCCTACGATTCTGCAGGAACTGTTAATGAACAAACACAACTCCTTCCAAGCCTCTGCCGTTATCACCGATGATGCTGTTGCATAAATGTGTTCTGGTGTGATAAGAGGCTATGCAAATTGAAAAGCTTTTTTGAAAGAGGAGGTGTTTAGTGTGTCCTAGTCCCAATTTTGTTTATTTCCATTCTTATAAAAAAAATCTTGAAAACATATTTAAATTATGTGCTCATTGCAACAAGGCAAAGTTGGAAAGAAAATACTGTCTGAAACTTTTAATCAGAATGTATGAAAAGAATGTCAATTTAAGTATATGATGAGTTGCATTTGAAAACCAAAGAACCTATCACACATTTCTGAGTCATATGTATAACATAGACTGCCTTGAACTATATGATGTTATCCCTTGCTTCAGTGGAATGAAATTTTGGATTTCCTATCAAAATATTGCCAGGGGAAAACCTCTAGTCTCTCACATCTATACTAACGGCTAGAATTCCAAATCTAAGGTGAGGCACTTCAGCTAAGCTAGGCATAACTCATTTCATTTGCAGGTAAGGAAGACATTTGAAAAAGACATGCAAAACAGGCATGATTTCAATGCACTGTGGAAGAGGCTTGTTGGTTGGCATGTTTGCGCTATGATTACATACCCCATATGTTTCCCAGCGTTCACTTCCGTGGCTGCCAGAATGGAAAGGGAAGTCTGCACTCAACCTTTCCTCTGGAAAGTGTACCTGCTTGGCCGCATGGATCATGAGTCTCAGGAAACTTTCAGTAGCTAGGAAATGCTGTGTGCATTTTGAACTGCACAGAGATCATAATTGGTTTTGGCCTAGTTTTCATTTCACCTTCCCCTGCTGCTCATGTTTCTTCTGCAAGACACAGCAAAGTTTCTGTGCTTTGACATTTGGGCTTTTAATGCCGTTTTATATGGAAGAAGGTTGACTAAGGAGAACTCCCTAATGGCAGTGTAGTTTTAATTGGTGCAAGATGGAAAGTAAAATGTGGCCTATCGACAGAGTGCATACCATGAATTTCTTGTTGAAGTTAACTTGGCTTTTGTCTCCAAGGTGAAGTTCAGATTTACTGTTTTCTGCCACATGTGTCTACCTACACAGCTGACTACAAGGGTATATAGGTAGATGAATAGATACAGCAAGTGCTCTTCTGTGAAAAAAGTGGCATAAAATTCTACAGACAGCAAGAAAAGCTTTCTGGTGACATGACAGATTTAGAAACCCTTTTCGCATCCCTTTCTCTTCACTTGTTTAAAGTGGTTTAATCTTGTGTTTAATCCTCATGGGGAGAGATACACAACACAGAAACATAATACAAACCCTTTGGGGTGCGAGGGACCTCAGGTGAATGAGGTAGCACCACAGATGACCTGTAGATCTGAAGTATCACAGTTAAGCATTTGGTGATGGTCACTAGGGTCAGTGAAGGTAAGCACTTTGATTAAAAGACATGATTTAAAGATATGAGTGTCTGGGAATAATCTGCTCTGCAGAGCAGGTCATAAGCTTTTACCAGGCTTGTTGAAATGGCTTCCTGAAACAAATAGTTTGCTCTGTAGCATGTAACCTCCTGTCACCTTCATGTGCTCACAATGACACTCTAAGGTCATACGGAAGATGAAACGAGAATTCAAACTTTTGTTGCATGAGGTAATATTTAAATGAACTAACCTATTTAGGTTAAATAGGTTACAGACTTGCTGTACAGAGGAGAAGAGAACTATATAGGTTAACAGTTTATCAGATTTTAGTGGTATCCACTTTACACAAAGATGACAGTGTGCCTCAAGCAAGGAGAGTCTGTCAAAACACAATGTTTCCCTCCCCATCACTGCCCAAAACATTTAAAGATGCCTTTGCTGCACATGCAGTAGTTATAATGTTATTTGCTCAATTTGCATTTCTATCAGCCTTGTTCCCTCAGTCCACATGAAGTAGCAGCTTTGCTAAAGGACTTAAAAAATGCAGCTTAGCCTACACCAGCCCTTTCTTGTATGTCTTCACTTACATGGTACTTCACTAGTACTGTTTTGCAGTACTCCAAAAATTTTCCATTTACTCCTGTTTTACTTCGCTGACCTCTTTCTGCTCCTGATGCTCCTTTAAATTTTACCTTCTGTCTTTGTCTTTTTACTGTCCCTGACTGGTACTTTTCCTTATGCAGTCCCTTTGCCTGTCCCTGTATATGTCATGTCTTAATCATCACAAAACCCCTTAAAATTAATTTCCTTTAAGGAGGTGTTCTGTTTTATTTGCTTTGCCTGTAGTCTTACTTCCTTAGTTTGTTTGGGTGTCTGTCGTCTCCCTTTTCTTCTTGATTTTATATGCTGGGGCAATATGAGGCAGAGAAAACACATTAGTCTGGGTTTGTGTATAATATGAGGTTACTGAAGGCCATAGCAATGTCCTTGATCCACCAAGGATACAGAGCTATTATCCAGTCTATTTTTCATGCTTTCAGTTCTGAAGTTCTGTCAGTTGGACAACACAGCAGCTGCCACAGAGATATATACATATATATATATATATATGTTTGCTGCACTCCTTTCATTGTCACCTGTGGCTATTTGATTAAAAAGTGATCAGGGAGGAATGTATTGGTCTAAGCCTGACTCTAATGAGGTTGTTACATAAAGCCCACCAATGATTGCTTCCTCCTCACACTTTCTTGCTTCTCTTTCAGCACACGTGGCTGAGCAGTTTGCTGTTTCCACATGGAGATGCTGAGAGCGGAGGTGGTGGAGATGCTGCTGGGATCAGAAGGCTGAAAATGAAGCTGACTTGCTGAAAGACATCTTACTGCATCTGAAAGATACCTTTGCTTCTTTGCATAACCCATAGCAAACCCTTTGTGCTCTTTCAAGCTGACAAACTGTTGTTTTCCTTAATGCTGATAAGGCCTATATTTAGGTTTCACTCTCAAAGCTGTGTGAGAGGTTCTATGCACAAAATATGTGTTCAGACAGTATATAATCCCTTTGAGAGTGGCACAGGAGAACTGTTCAGTTTGTGCATACCATCATGCTTTTTTTTTTTGTTTTTAGTATGTAGCTGAGTTTAGCTGCTTTTGCTGTATGGAGTTATTTCTTCCTGTCTTACAGTTTGAATGCATTTACTTCAGTAACACATAAGTATTTTCATGAACTGCTTGCTTTTTGGCATACGCTGTACATTCACCACACTTAACTTGAAAGCTTTTCCACCTCTGACATGGATCCTTTTCCTGAGTCATTAGGAATAGAATGTCAAATGGCTGCTGGTTAGAACGTCTGAAATAAAAAAATAATCTCATATATATGTCTATGAATGCTTTTAATTGTATAGAAATAAATGATTTTACAATGTGATTTAGTGCTTAATTCTTTCTAGTTTTTCCTTGCAGAAGAAGAAATAACAAGAAGAAAAGTCACGTGAGGGGAACTGACCCATATAGTGGGTCAGTTAAAACAAAAAAACTATTCCAGATGGTACTGCAGACAAAAAGTGTGCTTTTGGTGAATATCATGATATCAGATGCTGTATGACCACTCCTGTGGATAGTGACCTGGAGGAAAAAAATCCTGCAGGTATGGTGTTTTAATAAGATTATTTCACAGGTGATAAGTAAAATCACACTCTGTTTTCTCCCTCTACATTTCCTTAACATGAAGGATTTTTGAAAGCATTAAAACCTTAAATAAATGATTAAATTATTAAAATCCAGTTGGTCATGAATAACATCAACAAATCACTTCAGGAAAGAGGCTGCTTCTCCTGTTAGCCTGTAAGTGCAGTTTGAGATCCCCTTTAACATTCTAGGACATCTTTTATAATTTCGTGAGACGAGCACTAGTACATAAGAAAAAGCTGCTGCACTTCCAACAGACCATGACATGAAATGCTTTAAAATTTCTCTTCCTCTGATCTTCATTAATTAAACTACACCACTTATCACCACTGAATAGTCTTTCAGTTGCTAACACCAGTGCCCCCCTTATTTTACCTCCTGTAATGCGAGAACCTCTTCATCGCAGTGTCATTTACAAGATGTTAAGGTCAAGCAACTGCACACTGTCGATGTGTATGGATATTTCTGCTGAGTCTTTGTTCTTCCACTGATACAGCAACCAGACTAAAGCTGCAAAGGGACAAGAAAAGAAAAACTTCCCTTATGCACTTCCCTCTATCCAGCTGCACCTCTCTGAACCACAATTTCTGGGGTTCACTGCTTTTGTAAGAATGCCATTTTGGCACTCAAAGGAAGTAAAACAGAAAATAAACTGAAACTAAACAAAAAACATTTCACACTTTGAATTAAGAAAGGTCTGGTGTTGTGTTGTTCAAAACTTTTATTCTCTCAGCCACTAGTATGAAGATCTTTAAACTCTTCCCTTAAGGGTTTCTTAGTAGAGAGTTTCCATTCTGTCAAAAGGCTCTTTCTAGGCAGCTGTCTCCAGAGAAAATCATGTCTGAGCTACTAGACAGTAAATAACAGTGCAGCCCCACAGGGTCTAGAGGGACATGAACAAGGTTAAAACTAAAGGTAGTGACAGCAGTACAATCCTTCCAGAGTGTCTGTGCACATGTGCATGTATAATGCTGACTATGAATATTTTACATAGCCTTGGTCCAATCTCAAGCAAAACAACTTACAAGACACTCTGAAACAAAGGAAGTTTTTGATAACAATTTCCCTTTATTTGCACATACAAATAAATTGGGCTACAAAAGTTTCAGGCTACGTCTTTATCAGTCCTTCCAAGATTTCAAACCATTCACTCTTTTCACCTCTTCCCTCCTTGTCTTTAGATGCTCCATAATGGTGTCATGATGAATGTGACAAGATAACTTTATATATCCAGAAATCAATTCTGCATTTACTTACACTTTCTTCCTATGCTCTTTGTCTCTCCTTCCTTCTGAGAGGTCAGTGGAGAAGGAGGGGCAGGAGATGCTCCTGGTGCTGGAGCTGAGATCCAGCTGCAGCCCATGGGGAAGACCATGGGGAAGCAGCTGTGCCCCTGCAGCCCATGGAGGACCACAGGAGTGCAGAGATCCACCTGCAGCCCGTGGAGGAGCCACGCCGGAGCAGGTGGATGCTGGGGAAGGCTGTAGCCCGTGGGAGACACAAAGTGGAGCCGGGTCCTGGCAGGGGACTGTAGCCTGTGGGGAGAGGAGCCCACTTGGAGTAGGATTCTCCTGTTAGGACTCGTGGGGCCCACGCTGGAGCAGCCTGTGCCTGAGGGACTGCACCCTGTGGAATGGGAGCCATGTGGCAGCTGTGGGTGAAGGGCTGCTGCCCATGGGATGGACTCTCGCCGGAGCAGTTTGTGAGAGGAACTGTATCCTGTGAGGGATGGACCTCATGGAACGTGGCTGGAAGGACTCCTCTTCCCAAGCAGCGGCTGAGAACAGCAGCTGACCACAGCAACACCTCCCCCCCACCTCGCCTTTTCCCTTGACCGCTGCGGGAGAGCAGGTTGGATGTAAGAAGGAGGGGGTGGGGGGTAAAAGGTGTCTCTTATTGTCTCTCACTCTTAGCTCTGATCTTGTTAGTAATAAACCTGACTATTATTCCCACATGGAGTCTTGCTTTGCCTGTGACGGTGATTAAGAAAGAATCTGTTGTAGTCCTTATCATGAATAACGAAACCTCTCGTTATATTCTCTCTCTCCTCTATAGCTGTGCAAGGGGGAGTGAGAGGGTGGCTGTAGTGGGCCCCCAGCATCCAACCCGGGTTAAACCACCACACACACGGAAGTGGCAACTGGAGATCAATGAACAGTTGTGCTTGTCCTGTGTCAGGAAGACACACTTGTTATCCGTGAAAATTAAGATCAAAGTAGTGAACTGAATTATTTTAGTCTGCATAGTAAACTGCTAAAGTCCTGAGTGCAGCTGCAAGTTCAGCACCTTTTCTGTACCTGTGGAATTGCAGTGGTTTGTCATGTTTTTCACTTTATCTTTGAAGTTAGCTTTTAAGAAAAGAATATTTAACTAAAGAGTTCAGTGTTTTTTTAAAAAAGATACATATCTTCCTATTTCAGAATGTGAAACAATGATGTTATTTACAGAAAAATCCAAGCTTAAATCCAACAGGAGACAAAAAAAGGAAAAAAAAAGGCAACTGATTGTATATTGTATATCCATTAATATTGAGTCAATTTTAATAAACTTATTTCTTAGTAATCAGATTTTGATTTTTTTTTTAATTTGTAGATTGCAGAAAAGCAAGTATGGTTGAAGGTTCTTGCAGAATGTCTTTCTTCCAAATGTTTTCATTTAGAAATGTAGAAATGAATTTATATTTAAATATTTTATTATTTTGAAGTGTAAAAAGTCTTACAATTTGTTTTTTATTGAAATATATCTTTCCCACTTTTTCAAATATTTTTCCTAATCACAGTGGCTACAGTTTGTTTTAATGAAAACAACTCTTTTCATCTGGTCAGCAATATAAAATTAAGAAAATACTGATTAATAAATAATAAATATAAGTATATTATACAGTACTACAACTGATATAACGTCACAAAACATACTATAATATAACATGCAAATGAAAGCCCTAACAAATATAATTTTCAAAACCCTTAGTTGTCCTAAAATATTAAGAAATAACTTTGGGCCTTTTTTTCCTGTGTATTTTCATTAGTAGGAGACTTTGTCCCAAATGGTAAAGGTTTTAAGTGAAAGCAACATTTTTTTCCTCAGAAAAACAAAGATATTTTCTGTCTCTGTCAGCATGGAATTTTTTTTCTGTTTTTTTTCTTGGTGGGTATAAATTGTCCTTGAGAAGATCATACTAAATAAAGTGTGTCAAATTTCTAAGTAGTGCTGAAATCTTTCTTCTTCATTAAAAAGAAATTAGCATGTCATCTTGAGAATGGTCACAATTCCGATGGAGGGGATGGGCATGCATTCACAAGTCAGCAGAGTCTGGGTTCTAGGCAGTCAGATTTTTGTCTGTTTCAGCTTTTGCTGATGTATATATCTCCTCGTTGTTGTACTTGAAAGGTGGATTAGCCCTGAGAAATTCAAAATTATTTTTCATTAAAATAATTTCCAGCTTCTGTTAAATCAGATTCCAGGGTCTGGGAGACAGAAGGTAAAAACCCTAACTCAAACACCTTTATCCTTCAGAAACCTGCTAAAAAAGGGAATTATGCACTTCACAAAATTGGTTGTGTGGCCTCAAATTCTTTCGACCTAAATAACTCAGCCCTTGGAAGAAAATGCCTTGATGACCTGTGGCTTTGACACTGCAGAACCTTGTACATATTTTCCGCTGAACAGGGCAGAAAACGAGCTCAGTTTGGAGGGCAGAAAACCATCTGAATAAATCATGCTTCAAGTACACGACCCAATTTCTTCTCAGTGCAATATCATACTCTGTTAATGGAAGCGTTCTGGCTTCAACATAGTTATCTTTTTCCCAGCAGTGAAAGGAAAACCTTGGAAGCAGATGTATCGAGCAACAATTACGGAGTCCTTGCACGCAAATGAGCCATAGTGTGATCCATACAATACAGCGACAGGGCAGCTGTGCTGACCCCTTGCTGCCATGAGGCAGCAATGAAGTAGCTTGCCCCGTTTCACCATTTTGTTGTAGGCATTGCAACAGAAGCTAAAACGGAACTAAAACTTAGATTCCAAAGGGAAACATTAAACTCCTTTAGCCTTTGGAAAAATCTGGATTTGGAGTCACTATTATTTCTTTGGTAGCCAACTCAAAATTCTGTTCTGTTTCATAGAAAAATATGTACATCAGGTGGGTGGGAGGTTTTTTTGTACGTTTAATTGTGTGGGGTTTTTTTTTTGTCATGAGTTTTTTGTTTGCTTTGTATTTTTTGTTTGTGTTAGTTCTGTGAATTTTTTTTGGTGGATTTTTCTTTGGTTTTTTTTTTTTTTTTTTAATTATATTATCTATACTGTGTCTAATTTCTGGGGGCTTTCTTTTTGTGATTTTTCAGAAGTATTTCCAACCTACTTTCCTGAGTTTCCATCTGAAACATTTTAAGTATCCGTACAAAGGTAAAGCTATCAGTAGTCATTTCAACTCTTCCAACTGACTACAATAGAGAAAATGAAGACTTATTGCACAGTTCTTATAGCTCATAATATGTGACATTTTAATATGTATCTGCCCCAAAAGTGAGGATGGCAACAAGCACCTGGGAGTAAAAACAGCTCAGTAGTTTTTGTCATTTATTGCTACAGTTTGGGATAGGATACAGAAAAAAGAAATTACAACATTGTGATGCAAGATCAATGTGTCCTTGGACATATTTGTTTAACAAACTTATCATGGATGCTTTTTAAGGTCACAAGTTTCCTGTTTGTGCTCTGGGTATTACCAGAAGTGTTTCAGTTAATTGTTATTATTTAATATTTTTTTTTAGATAATTAAGCACGTTTTTTATGCTTTTAGTGTTACTGAGATGATATAAGATTTCTTACAGGATAACTGCCATATATATGAGAAGACTGAGAACTTTGATACTAAAAAATTACTAAACATGAGATTTACTTAAAATATATTTTATAAACTATGAGCAAAATGATATTAAGAAAACTTTCATTAGTTTGTATCCAGACTCATTTCTAACCTATTTTAAACCCACAAATTTTTACTCTTTGTTTCAACTCCTAATTAATTGTGCTCTAGCCTAATTTGAAAGAAATGCACTGACTTTATAGCTCAAAGTCACAAGTGTAATCAACAGGACATAAACTGCTGTTGCAGATACAAGTCTTTAAAGTGCTAAGCACCACAGGCATGATCCTAATTAGTAATCATATGTTTATCTTTAAACCATCTATTTGACTAATGGGATTGGATTTGAAGTATTCTGCACACTTCAAATCTCAGGCCTCAGACTGGATGCATTATGTTACGAACACTAGAAGAAAAGTAGTTTTTTTAGTGAAATGCCAACAGTCTTGAATGCTTTTCGCTGTGGTGCAGTTACCCGGGAAGAGGGTGGATGTGGAAATTTGGCTTGTAGCTTTATCCTACCTTGTAAAGAAAGGCATGTTTTTTATTTATCTGGCCTTAAAAATTTTCATTATAAAGACCTCAAATAAGTAAGCAGATTGTATAGTACTGAAAGAGTGCATGTTGTAAGGTTACTTTTGTAATAAATCTCTTACCTTTTGAAAGAATTAGAAATTACTTCCACTTTTAACGACATCTGCCATGTAGTAACTTTAGTTCATGTTACAGGTACAACTTTTGCCCTGGAATAAGTGGAAGGGTCTTTTTTGCTTTTGAACAACTAAAATGTCCAAGAAATCAATTTTTTTTCACTTTTTCTCACGTACCCAAAACATCTCCATAATTTCTCTCTGCACTTGGTGCATGGTGTTAACATTTCCTCTGAAATGTATTTGGATTAAGGGCTCAGGATAGTGAAGAGTAAAGTGAGCAGTCTGGGTATTCTTATGTTACTCGCTTTCCTACCTTAAAGAGATAGTCTTGTGTGACTGAAGGAATGGCCATTCACTGGAGACAAGAGATGTATGCATTAGTTTTTCATTATAGTAAATACCATCTGGCTGTGTTTTGGAAAGGATGCAGAATTAACAATCTCACTCTGATTTTTTTAAAAAGCAGTGGATGGCTGATGAACAGGACCAACACTTGTCCTGTAGTCATACCTATGCCAAATTAAGGGGACTACAATGCATGCCAGAAATATTGCCCCAGAATAGGCGTGAATACTTGGTGAAAATCTCAGCAAAATCAGCTGTGGTAACTAGGCTTGAGTATTTGCAAATTCCTCTGGTGACAATTTCATGTCACTGATATGCAGTGGGAAAAATCTCAGTAGATTTTTCAAAATGCTTTTGGTTCTGGTACCAGTGGAAGGAGATGAAGTGTGGTACCAGAAGAACTGGATGGCAACCCATCTTGAGGTCCATAGCTGCTTCATAGGAAAATGGCAACAGCTCATAGGCTACTCTAATCTCTTCTCAGATGCACAGAAAAGAACCAGTCAAGGCTCAGAGAAATGTAGCAAGCTTGCCCTTGGCTCCTTCTTAATTTTCTTGGGTTAAAATTCCAAAGCCTGATAATTGTAGGTTTTGGCATTTTTTGCTTTAAGACTTTTAGTTTTTCATAATTTTTCAAAGTTTGTGGTCATTGTAAGTTTGGGAAACCATAAAGCTTAGAATCATAGAATTGTTAAGGTGGAAAAGACCTTTAAGATCATGAAGTCCAACCATGAAACCATCACCACCACCATGTTCACCATTAAACCATGTCTTTAAGTGCTATATCCACATGCACTTTAAACACTTCCAGAGAAGGCTACTCCACCACTTCCCTGGGAAGCCTGCTCCAAAACTTTACAAGCAGTTTCATGAAAATATTCTTCCTCATATCTAATCTAAACCTCCTCTGGTACAACTAGAGGCTATTTCCTCTTGTCCTGTCCCTACTTCCCTGGGAGAAAAGACCAACCCCCTGCTCACAACTTCCTATCAGGGAGTTGTAGAGAGTGATAAGGTGATCTGTGAGCCTCCTTTTTTCTCCAGGCTAAACAAACCCAGGTGCCTCAGCTGCTCCTCAAGACTTGTGCTTTACACCCTTCCCCAGGTTCTTTGCCCTTCTCTGGACCTTGGTACTGTAACTCTTTTTTAATGAGAAACACATTTGTTCGGTTTCATTTTGTTTGCATTTGTTTTATGTGTTGTTGTTTGTTTGTTTTTCTTTTCTTTCTGTTTCCTAACTGTGAACTGTCACTTTGAATGGCATAACTGCTCCTTAGGAAATGTTAGTAGTTTCAAGTCAACAGTACTTGTACTTGATCCATAAGTGTTATTTTCTCCATTGTGAAAAAGAGTAAGAAAAAGAAGCAATTTATACCTACTTCATTGCTTATTCTCAGAGATATAGTGGAAATACGAATTTGATTTCTAAACACAAAAACTTCAAAATACTACCAGTAAATGTAGAATATAGCTGTGATGAGTGCTGTTTTCAAATATGATTGTACATTTTATTGACAGCACAGATTATGAACTAAGCATCACTGGAGCAAACCACTTCAACTGTTTAGCAGCATTCTCCCTCAAGCATGTCAAACTAATGAGTTTGCCTCCTAAGAAAAAGTATGTCTGGAGTGGCTGGGGAAGCACCACTTCTTTTTAGCTTTTTATGTCATTGCAATTTATATTTTCCAGGCTAATAGTAAGAGCAAGCAAGGAATTTTGTTTCTGGCATGTTCAAACAATCTCATGGTCTAAGGAAGAACAGGCTTTGTAAAAAAATCACAAAAACTGGCAATTTTTTTTTCTCTGTATTGGGTGCACATTCTTTTCATAGAAACACTTTGCTGCAGCATTAAATGGTAAAGTACTTAGAATGAGATATTTAGTTAATACATGGCTTCAGTAAATAATTTGAACTAACCTTTGTAATTTTACTTGACGTAGAATTTTGAGAAGCTTGGAAATTGATTTATTCATAGGAGGGATTATTTAAATGCCAGAAAATAATCTCAAACAGTGTGTATACGAGCATCTACAATAGCCACAGATGTCTAACACTGATGAAGTTCTATGCTGCTCTCTCTTCTAACTTTGGAGAAAAGAACATCCTTTGATTCTTGAATTGATTTCTCTCCACAAATGTGGAGATCTGATGTGATGTCAGATGGCCAAATCAAAATCACCATAAAATTTATGTTAGAATAGAATATACTGGTACAAGAGCACATCCACATCATACAAGTTTACTCCATGTAGCTAACCTTTGAGTAAACTCAGCTTGTCCAACCTTATGCACCATGCCTTCTAGGAACTTAAAAGCAAACCCTCCTATGAAATCCTGTAAGGAAAAGCAGATGACTTTGCAAAGGGTGCATTTGCACAAAAAACCCCAAAAAACTCCCTAAACACAAAATTCCCCCCAAAACAGCAGGAAGTACAAAATATATGTGGAATATGTCTGTTCACAGCTGTAAAATAGACTCTGTGTGTGTCTGAGTGTCTCTGTGTGTTCTCTAAGTTGAAGTAGAAACACAAAATAAAGACAAAGAAGGCAACATTGCTTTGCATTTATTTACTAGTGCTCACAAAAGTTGTGAATGTATAGCAATGCTAAAAATTAGCTGCTGCTAGAGCATCTTTTGAGATGAATTGTAAGACGTAGTATGGAATTTTATATGCAGAACAGAACTGAGGGGAAAAACTGAGCTTTCTTATCACATCCTTGTCTCCTCCAGTGGTCTGTTCATGAAATCTTGGATGGCCTGGTGTAGGGGTAACCATTTATTAATTGAAGCTTTCAGAGCTGTAATCCACCTAGAAGAAATGAAAGACCAAAAATTGTTTCTGATCAAGTGTTACGCTTGCATTTCCATGCTCTTTGAAACATGCTTTTAATAAATGGTGTTTGTACAGCTGCGATACCATGTATGCTGACAATCAGTGAATTGGAGAGATGGTGAAGATGGAGGAGTTAACAACAATATACCTTGACACTGATTTTCCAACATACTGAAAAGCTCTGTCTTTTGTTCATTAAATGAAAATCCAAATAATGTAATTGCTAAGCTTTAGGCAAGAACTCCTACTGACAGATGTGGAATTTGACTGGACTATGATAAGGGAATTTAGCTTCAGAATGTGATTTCACTGGCCAATTTTCTTAAATTAATTAAATTCTAATGGACATTGATTGGAAATGAGGAGGATATACATTCCATTCTCTCTAATGAGAGGTTGCCAGAGCTTTTGTGTTTAGTATAATTAGCCACACATAACTTTGAAAGGCACCTTATCCAGTTTTTTTCCTCTGCAAGCCATCCTTCCTGTGGTTCCAGCGTTGACAAGAACAGAACTGGCAACTCACATGTTTTCCTGCTGTTTAACTAAAGCTACTGTTAAAGGAAAATCTGTGGTAAAAAGTGAAAACAGAATGAAAAGTTGTCGTTAGGTCTTCCCAGGAACTACCGAGCTTCTGATCTCCTAGAGTCTGGCCAATAAAATTGAATAAAAAACCAAGCAAACAAACAAACGAGCAAACAGAAGTTTGGTTTACCTTTTGTTTTCATTTACATTCTCTGCACATAAGTAAAAGGTCTTAAATTCTTCAGATGGAGGTTTGAGTTCAATTACAGATCTCTTGGAGCCTAGAGACTGTTCACTCACAATATACCCCTGTAGGTAAAGGCCACCTGGATAGAATAAAATAGTACGTATCATGTTTACTGCAGATACCATTTATGGAATTACTGCCAATTATAAGCATACCAACAAAACTGGGTTCTCAGATGCCTTCTCTTGAGTGTATTGACAGAGTTTTAGAGAATTAATATTTAAAAATATCAAACTTCAGTTTATTTTTTTCTGAAAATTGATCTCAAAATCGTGTAAAACTGACTTTCTGTCTAGCAAATAATCAGCAGTAGAGTTTTGTTTAGCTTTTTATTAAATAAGATACGGCAAAATATTTTTCATAGTTTTTGACTCCTATCCATAAAGCTGCCGCAAGCCACTCACTGTAAAGTTCTTGGGAAGGGTGGATCTTGTGGCTAACACTTGCTTTTTCTTTTCTTTAAAAACAAGGGGATATGAATTTTAACATGATTCAGCACTGGTTCCCCTTGCTGCTATTAGTAACCGAACCAACACTATGAATTAATCACAAGCCAGTTGTAAAAGAGAGACATTAGATAGAATGTGATTTTCAAGGCATTTTCATTTTAGCTGGGTTTTTTTGGCTCTTTTTATTTCTTTTTTTCCCCCCCCAAACCTTATCTCAGTGCAACATGATGTATGTTCATTTTATACAGACATGGTGAATAGTCAAAAAGACCTGCAGAGCTGATTAACTGCAGCTGAATGTTCCTGATGCAGTCTTCAGGGTCCCTATTTCTTGAGAGTCTCAACAGTATCAAATTAATGTTCTGGCATTGGGAATGATAAGAGAGAATGAGAATCTGTAATGAAATTGGGAAAAAAAAATGCAAAACCGAGAGAGAAAACCCTACAATATACAATATTTTGTATGTAGTAGGATATTAAACACCAAAAGAAAATATTTGGCAGTAGGAGCATAGGCTTCAGTGTCATAAATGCATAACATTTAATTTTTGCCTTTCTCCTAATTCACTGCTTTTCTTGGTGCCAGCCTTAGCTTCAGTTTCATGTAGAGAGGAAATCCTTGGTTATTTCATAAGCATGGCCTTTGGTAGATGGAAAGTGCTATGGCAGTAGTATTAGGTGGATCACCCCTTGCCCGATCATGTGGCAAATAGCATAAACACTAAAAAAAGTTTTCCCCTTTTGGTCTGAAAACTGGCTGCCAAGCAAAAATAGAACAGTATTTTCTTTCTGGTTCTTTTGACTGCCAGCTTCTTTAGCACAGGGAGAAAGCATTTACAGGTCCTGACCCATCCTTTCTCCCTAGGTTACCCTTTGTGTTGTTTTTTTGTTTTTTTTTTTTTCAAATACTGACTTGCACAGAGCTGCTCTTGCACGCTTTCTTAGTGCCTGAAGTGAGCTCTGCTTGCAATTGACCCTGGTAGCCTCATGCTGCTGCTATGCAAAATTTGGCAGCTTTCAGGAGACTGCCAAGAATGAAACTGCCTTAAGCCACCGTAAAGTGCTTTGGAAGGGTGCATCATACTTCTGATACTTGCTTCTGATGTAATGTACACAGACTATGGGTAGCTCCATTTCAGAGTCAAAAATTCAGACTGTGGGAGGGAAAGAAAAGAAGATTGGGGAAGGGAATGAGATGGCTAGTTGATAAAAAGAGACTGAGTCTTGTCTCTTCACTCACCTTCACAGAACAGCATGAACTCCCAGGTAAGACACTCGTTAATGGTAAAAGCTCTATTTGGAAACTGCAGCGAAACATTTCTGCTTCAATTATCAATGAAAATCTACCAGCCATCCCTACCTTGGGCAGGTGTCGACCGAAGAGTGGCATAGAAGTACAAACAGCCATCCTTTAGAATGCAGTAGTGCTGAATCCAGACATCTTTGCTCCTGTCCAGCTGGTGCAGAAGCCCCAGGCACTCAGGATTTTTGATAGCCAAGGGTGGGAGTGAAGTGTTATGCAATGTGACATCTACCCACACATGGTTCTGTAAAGAAAATTAGTAATGAAAAGTTCTGGTAAAAAATTAAGGAGGATCTTCTAGCATGAAAAGACACAAACTCTAGTCCTCTAATATGAAAATAGCTTTTGTTTTGAAAATAATTTGAAAAGTTGTTCTGGTTTTGGCTAGAATAAGGTTAATGTTCTTCACAGTAGCTAGTATGGGGCTGTATTTTGGTTTTGTGCTGGAAATAGTGTTGATAGCACGGGGATGTATTTACTACTGCTGACCAGGGCTTGCAGGAGCCAAAGGCTTTTTCTGCCTCTCCCCCCATCCCACCACTGAGCAGCCTGGGGATGAACAAGAAGTTGGGAGGGGCACAGCCAGGACAGGTGATCTCAACTGACTACAGGGATGTTCCAGACCATATGGTGTCATGTTGAGCATATAAAGGTTTGGAAACAAGAAAGAAGCAGGGGAACATTTGGAGTGATGGTACTTGACTTTCCAAATCCCCATTACATTTGATGAGGCCCTGCTCTTCTGGAGATGGCTGAACACCTGCCTGCCCATTATTCTTGTTTTGGTCTTCTTCTGTGTGTGGCTTCTTTTTTACCTATTAAAAGGTCTTCTTCTAAAACCTCAGATTTGCTCACTTTTATGATTCTCTTCCCATCCCACTGGGAGGGAATCTGTGACCAGCTGTGTGGGGCTGAGCTGCCTACTGGGGTTAAGCCACAACAAAAGTCAAAGGGGAAAAAGCAATCAGAAAATCCTATATATGGTGGCAAACAGTGCCCAAATTTTACTTTCTTCTACAGCAATAACTTCTCTTTTTTTTTAAAAATCGTGTTGATTGCGTGACTGCAGTAGTCTTTACTGTGTGTAATGTGGCAAAACAAGCTTCATCATCTACTCTCTGGGTTCCAGAGAAAATGTCATGGTGTCTGAGGCCAGAATACACCACTTAGATGAGGACAGAACTACTACCACATACAATATGTTTACAGATACCTTCCCATCCATTTATGGAAAGCAGAGCCTTTTCCATTACCAAAATTACCTTATTGTCATTTACAGGTGAAGTAAAATCTCAACTCATGAAACACTGCCATTGTAGAGAGTATTTGTGTGATAAAATAATCCAGAAAGAAATCAGGAAAAATAATCTATTGTTTATAAAACCAAGTTGTCTAATGAGAGATTAAAAGCTTTCTTCTTCTCCTTTAAATCAGCCTCTCCTAGTGTGTTTTGCCATCTGCAATACATATTTAGAATTCTACATCTACCAGTGTCATTGTTGTTTGAAATCCATGGGGACAACATGTGCAATAGCAATATCTTCCTGCTTGTTTCTGTAGGGACTTTATTTTGCATTTATTTATGATATTTCTTCAGTATCCTTGACAAGGCAATGACAGAAAAAAGACAATATAGCTGACTGTGTTCTTTGTTACAAATGGGGAACCTGCTGAGACATTGCAGCAAAGTGCAGAAGCAGACTTCAGTAATACTAGTGTACTCTTAAAGCAGTTATCCTTGCAGATTCATTAAGAGGACATAGTGTCAGTATAATGGTCTACTAAATCACTGTGTTGTAAGCTCTACTGTAACACTAGCTCTTGCAAAAAATCAGTAGCAAAAAGTATGGCAAACAGAAAAAGGAAAATATACGCTCTTTCTATTCAACTTAATGGAAAGTCTAGTTAGAAGGAAGGTTAAGAAATGAAATGAATGTATTAAATCAAACATTTATTTAAAAAAAAGGATATTGTTTGCTCAAAGACAAACCTAAAAAATACATAAAGCAGTCAAAAATAAGATGTAGCACAAAAAAGAGGCAACTTACTGTGTTGTTAATGGATGAATGCATGAGTGATCCTTCTGTATGTATAATGTTGGAACTTTTTATACAACAAGTTATTTATGCATGCTACACTAAAGAATGACTCTTTTGATGTGTTTTGTGTATGTCAGCCTTTATTATCCTTTTTGGCTCAGGGTGTTTTATTGTTTCTTTTGGTTAGGTTATACGTTTGAAATGGTTGGAATTATTTTTGCTGTTTCAAGTATGTGTATTGCTTCACATGGGTTTCACAAACAAGTTTGGTTTTGCATCTGAAAGCTAAAGCCAAAAAAATATGTTTTCTCAATTTTACTTTAGTGAGAAAGAAATTAAAGTAACAATAAACACATTTCACTGTTTGGAAACCCATCACTAAACACTGCTGAAAGAATCACTCATCTCCTTCTTTTAGTTTTACACTTCATTAATGAAGTTTATAATTTGTATCTCACTATTTTCGCATTTTTTAATTGATGATTTTATTTTGTTTGCAAAAAAAGGCAGATCTTGATACTTATTCTGCATTTAAGCCTCACATGCTTTCTATTAAAACCAAATTGGTTCTATAATTAAAACTATTAAAAAATTTTACAGCTTTTTTCATAGTAGTGCTCTGCCTATTGAAGGAAATAGTAAGAATCATGGGGCCAGGAAGGGGCAGACTAAAATGTCTTTGACAGCCATGGTTCCCATTCTGTCAGTACTAAAATTAGCTTTGCAATTCCCAGTTCAGAGGTCAGCCAGGGACTGTTGATACTGAATTATGTCAGGTCTCTCAGTAGCAGCTCAGGGTCAATTATGGTTGTATTTTTCCCAGCTGCAGGGGCCAGCAGAGAACACAACTGTGTAACAGATAGGTAAGACAAAGTTTATCATCTTACTTATCTTTCTTCACCTCTGAAAACACAGCAAATATGAACTCAGCAACCATGCCTCCCTCTGCCCTATATTGTGTTGGAAAAAGCAGGTTGCCTGCAACCAGGGGCAGGCTTGTAGGGGATACTTAGGAAGATGTGTCCCTTTCCTCTTTTTACTCCAAATAATATTACCTAGGGCATAACGTAACGTGCTTTTGTGAGTTGTCTCTACCTTTTCTTTCTGCCTGCTACACTAATTTTAGGTTATGTTTCCAAACAAGCTTAAAGCTGCCGGTATCTGGTGAGGGAGCATTTTGATTCATTCCACCATATGGCATCAAAGCATAAAGCTGAGTCATAATTCTGTGTATGGCTTTTAGATTGGAGACCACTTGCTGCCCAACAGCCAAAACAAAAGCATGGAGCTTCCACGTTGCTGTCTGCACTTGGTAGCAGTTGTACAGATACAGGTCCTGTCTCTCAGGTTTCTGCACAAAGTGCTATCCACATGCTTCTTGTCTAAATAAAGCATTACCTGATGGACAGGATGCACTGCTTTATCCATAGCCTCCAGCCACCTATAATATAACAAAAAGTGAGAATAGCTTAGTTTGGTAGAGTAGAACAAATATGCTTCACCACCTCCTTTAATTCTTGCTGACATATGCAGCATCTAAAGGGATGTGTAATTTTCAGGGCACATTCAAGGCTTTAAGATAGAAAAGTAGTGGATTAAATCTAAATAAACATTGCTGACTCTCAAAAAATTAAGTCTCTAAGATTGCTTTGTTATACACTGTAATAAGTTAAGGCAATGTTGCAGAAGAGGGAATCTATATATTTTTAATATAGTTCCACATGTCAGGCTAAATGATCACTTTTCTTGTCTTTGTCATAATGCAGATAAGAAATTTGTGGGAAACATAAAGAATGCTGAAATTGGAAACTACAGAATAAAGCAAGCTATTTGTTGGCAAAGTTATTTTTGACAGTTCACAATAAAACAAAAAGGAAAATGAGATTAGTTTTTAGTATGATATGAAAGGAAGGACTAAAAAGTTGTTATTTGTGTTTTGGGTGATTTTAGTCTCTGTTTTGTCAGCTATTGTCTTTGTGAAATACAAAAGAGTATTTTTAAAGTCAAACTGCATCAAGCCCAAAGTCATTGCCTCTTATCAGAACCAATATGCTTTTGCAGCACATTTGCATTTTAAAATACTAAAATGAAAATGAGACAGAATGACAGAAAAGAAATGGAGGATGGGATTGTTTTTATTACCAGCACTGGCCTTCTTGGGCAGAAGAGAGATCATTTAGGTGAAATGACTGATAGGCAAGTTTACATCTACAGGAAGATTTACACTTCCACTTGACATACCACTGGGAGAGAAGGCATGAGCATACAGATGAAGGTTTAGTTCTCAAGGTAAGAATTCAATAAGATAGCAAGAGATAAATATAAAAGATTTTATTAAAAAAACCTATGAAACAAAAATAACTTTTGAAGCTTCTACAATTGTTAGAAACATTCTCTTCCCGTAAGTAGCTGATAGAATTTTAATCTTTTTTTCCTACTGATCAACGCAGATATTGTGATCATCCTAAAATTCACACTCCTTTCCATACTGGAATAACAAAAGTGATCCTGTTAAAATGAACGATCACTTACCTCTTCATTTCTTGGTTGGAAGTTGCACAGAAGTAGAAAATTCTGTTTCCAGTTTGAGGTATACATTTAAAAACAAATGGTTTACCCAGACTGGTGTCAACACCAATTTCGGCTCCTTCCAGCTTTGTTACTTCCAGGGGTCTGCACTTCCCTTCATCCTGCAATTAGAAAGAGTGCTCCAAGTTCAGAACTAATATGAAACTGATCTCTGTGAGATGGGGATAAGCTCTGAGAATATTCAAAGTTGTTATGCTCTTTTGCTGCTGAACCATCATATGGTTTAATGATCAGCAGTCCCAGAAATTACGGTACAATCACAAAACACAAACTAGTCAAACACCCTCTAAATATGCATATCTGTTTTTGCTCTCCTAATTGTTTTTGCTCCATCAGAAGCCATATCTGCATGCTAAAATCCATTCTGAGATATGTGTAAAGAGGTATTGAGGGCCCAGCTGAATGGTATTGGGATTTCAAAAATGCACTGAAAATTTAGGATCATGGTCTCTCTAGTAATCAATGTTTGCAGCCTGGATTTATGCTGAAAGCCTCACCTTATATGTGCAGATACAGGCAACAAATGCTTAAACTTGAGAACAGTAAGCATAATTTAAAAGGTTGGATTTCAGTTCCTTTGCAAAGTTACTGTAAATATCATTATGTTCATTACCCTTCCCATACAATTTAGATAACTTTCAGTGGAAAGCGCTTCAAAATCTTTTTGTTTGTCTCTGATTGTGTTGAAGCTCTTTGAGACTGAAGGGCATTGCCAGTGCCTCTCTGTGTGTTGAGTTATAGTAAGCCATTAACCTCCTTAATGCATATAGGCAAGTGAAGCAGTTTATCCCCTCACTTTCCCCACCTGTCTCCTCTCAAATGCATGTCTTAAAACAAGACTGCACATACTTGGATAGTGAACTCTTGCTGTGTTTGAAACAATATCCTTAGGCCCTTTGCTTTGAAGACCTGTGACTGGAGCTTTAACAATTGGATCAAATTTGGCAGCAATAAAATGGAAAACATGAGTTAATGCTGAGTCATATGAAAAGCATTAGTGCTGTTTGCAAGATACACATGCATGTGTAGCCTTACAGATGGTAAGATGGTGGAGCCTTACAGGATAAAATTAGTTGATTATTGGGAGTTAATTAAATTTTGTCAGTAGGAGCTGAATTGTAAATGTCCCATGTAATTTTCTCTTAGCCTAAAAATAAACATACATAGCCTTCCATAAAGAGAAATGCACCTATGGGAATTAGATAGTTAAACACTTAATTGCATGCTAACTGCCACATGTAATGATCCCTTTGTCATACATGAATTTTCTGTAGGAACCAAATAACCCCTAATACTGACAAAAGTATAAACACTCATGAATAAATTTCCTATATTTTTATGCTTTCTGTGGCATGTTTTTTTTTTTTAATGCTAAGCTAAAGTTTTTTAATGTGAAACTAAAGAAGATGAAGGCAATCCTGAAAGCTGTCAGTGTCTTGTGACCTACTTTACTTATAATGCCTTCAGACACAAAACTACATTGCAGAGACAGCATAACCAAAATGCCTACTCAAGGTTCAAATCTCATTCCTAGTGCAAAGCATAGTGAGTGCTATGCTGATCAAGTGTTATCCAGCAGGATCCTGTCCATGGTCTGAGTTGTCCTGACTGCCCTGGCCTGAAGGCAATGGTCAATGGAGATACTGAAATCACTGACCACTGTGATTGCACATCCCTACAATCTTATTTTCTAAGCTATTTCTGTGTTGTCTAGAATGAATGTAGATAGAGGTTCTGTGGCATCAAAAATGACTAATGTCCACTATGTTTCAAACAAATACATTTAGGAAAGGAATAAGATGGATTCAAGGCATTTAAAGCAACACTAAATGTCTTTCATAGACCCATAGACAGACACGGTCCCCTAATTCTGATAATCCACATCACATAATCATGGAATTAAGGCTACAAAAGACCTCCAGGATCATCATGTCAAACCATTCACCCAGCACCATCATGTTCACTGCTAAACCATGGCCCATGTGCCATAACAGCACATTTGCAAGGGGTATTTCTTTTCACTCATGTGGCTTTAATAAATAATACATTGACATCATTCCACTGCTACAAGAAGTGCAAAAGGTATATTTCTGAAAATAGTTATAAAAGTAATTTCTTCTGCCTGTGACTGAAATGTAACCCACTGACAATACTGCTGTTTTGGAATGCTCTATAACTACATGATGCTGCTTAAGTGGATGATATGTGTTGTACATATTTTAAATGAACTAACTCAAATTTTAGCTACCACTGTTCCATCCTGCGCTAAAACGAAAAATACTTTTTCTCAAGGTTGTGATCAGCTGCTTCATGGATTCCTGGCAGTCTGCAGTATCAAACATGGATGAAGTTCTCTAGGTAGAAGATAGATAGAAAGCAGGTACTACTTTGGTAAATGCTGTTATAAGAAGTAACCCTTCCCATGCTGCTAGTATTCCAAAGATGATCTGAGTTTTAGGAGAAATGTTTCTGGAAAAAGAAAAAAATTAATCAATGTGCAACACTTGGAAACTAAAAGAAGGGAAAAATAAAAGCAGAAAATTATATAGCTCCTTCCTTTATTGTATGAAATGCTCATTAAGGTAGTGTATGTAGCCCTATTCAATTTGATATAAATAATTCCAGAAACTGAATGCCATCCTTAGTATTTTCTGAGTGATTCACTGCGTTCAAAGGATTTTGTTTGAGCAGAGTTATATTTGCTATTGTAGTTGGGTTCATCTATTAGAAAGAAATTGAAGAGAGATAGGAAAATATCATGCTATTTGAAATGAATAAAAAATGGAAGAACTAAAAAGTAACAACAGGATTAACCATGAAAAGACATTAAAATTAAGCCACAAAAGAGTCTGCAAGTGCTAGGAAAATGGAATAAAGTAACTTTACAGAAAACAAAGTCAAATCCTAAGAAAGCTAAAACACTGTGAAAATCAAGCAGTGCTAGAGAGCAGAAATGGTAGTCTGGCTTGGGAGACTGGCAGTGGAAAGTTTAAGGCAGTTTCTCCTAGGTCACTGTATCAGGTTGGTTTCAGGTCAGTAGTGGCATGATTGAATTTTTTACCATCTTTCAAAAATCTCCTCCTGGATTATGTCCCAATGTTCTTAAAATCTCTTAAATGAGACAGGAAACAGAACCATTTTTTTTTCCTTTTGCTTCTTACTCCTCATTTTTCTGACTTTCTCCATCGCAGCTGATGTGGTCACCGCCCCCCTGGCACTCAGGCTTGCAGCATTTTCACTATTTTTTATTTTCTAGTTTCTCTGACCAGCATCTCCCTGAAGTCTGGTGCTGTTTGCTTAGTAATGTCGCTAAAATCCTCCCCTCCCTATGTCTGTTTTCTAATCACTGCACTTCATCGTAGGCTAATTGTTTGGTTATTTAGGAAATATTTATGGCTAGAGCCTGATTGCATTTATTCCTTTTTTTTTTAAGTTGGGCACACTGGTGCAGAGAAAACAGTAAAGCTTTTTATGTGTTTTCCCCTTACATCTACTTCTTCTTCCCCTGAGGAAAGAACTTGCATATGTCAGCAAACAGGGAGCTCTAGACTCCAGAGCTGTTCGTATGGTAGTTTTAGCCAGTAGAACTGAATTTACTTAGTTTTTAACTTTGTTTTGTTTCAAACAATCTAGCTCTAAACTACACAGAGTAGAAAAATACTGGAGAACAAAACAATGGGGGAAAAAAGAGGCAAAAGCTCCTCTGATTTGAAGAACCCAATTATCCTATACCTAACAGTATTGGCTGTCAGATGAACAGTCTTGTGGCATGATTAATCTTCACATCCTAGTTCTTTTGATGAGATTGAATAACTTGCTGCAATTAATTGCAAAAAAGGTAATAAACAGTTTGCAGGACCAAGTCCCACATGGGTTAAAATTTTGAACACCTTGAATCAGATCAAATTACCTATCCAAGTACGACTGTCTCTCTGGGTCAGGGTAGGCAGTCTGTTAGTAGGCTAAAATTAATATGCACATGATATCAATTACTATTATTTCTCATTTATCAATAGAAATAATACAGTGGGGGAGTTAGAGATGGTGGATTCAACAGGTCTTTAACTATAAATTGAAAAATATATTCTGGAGTCATGGGAGTCATGGAAAACATAGAGAAGAAATGAGATTGTACACAAGTTCTAAATAATGCAGGAGCTCCCAGACGATGATGATACAGCTCCAAGCAAGAAAGAACAAATAGAAGTGATATCTTTAGGAGCAATGGCTCAGACCTAAATCTATTTATAGCTAAGCCTTTTATTTAAAGTGATTAGGCTTAGCAATGAACACACAGGCTTGTTCAAGAAAACAAAGGATTGCATGTTTGTCAGGGTCTGCACATGGTAGGCAGAGGATTTCTTTCTTGGTGTAATAATTGGACTCTGCATATACCATAGGAATGAAATTAATTTCAAAGCATTTTTCCCCTTCCCTTCCCTTCCCTTCCCTTCCCTTCCCTTC
>VXBA01005454.1:434585-488892 GCA_013399895.1 Serilophus lunatus
TTCCCTTCCCTTCCCTATCCCTTCCCTTCCCTTCCCTATCCCTTCCCTTCCCTATCCCTTCCCTTCCCTATCCCTTCCCTAATTTTTCCCTGTATTTAGAGAAAGCTTTCACTTGTTCTGAGAGGTCTGATGGAAAGTGATCTGTTCTGGTGTGAGTAAAAAGAACTGGAAGACTGGACAGCTGTTTATGAGTTGTGTAAATGTTCATGATTAATCTTATTTGGAATAAAAAGAACAAGTAAATTGTAATGTAGTTTCCAGGTGTTCTGAATAATATCTAATAGAAACATACCCTACTAGAGACATCTAAGAAACAGCAATTTCCTTTACAAGGACATCACTAATTAAAGAATGTTGAATGAGGAAACCATTCTGCTGTTGAGACAAAGGGAAGGTTATGGACCTCTTTGAATGCAAATAACTAATGCAAATAACTGCATAATGATCTGTGCAATATTTAATTGCCAGTGTGTTGGCTTTGTTAAAATGAAATAAACATGAAAGACAGGATTATGTTGAGCTGTCGAAATGTACTAAGTTCATAATGGCATCAGGAGTATGACTTAACCTCTGATCATTTAGGTGAAGTAATAGCTTTTTACCAGTTTGAGGACTAACTGCTTTTGGATGTGAAGAAATGCACATCTTTGTTCCCACTGTCCCTTCAGTTTTGATATACTTTGTCTTAGTCACTCACACTATGCCTGAGGGCTTCCTAGAGGCATTAAACTTGTGAGCCTAAGAAATGCAAATCATAATACTTTTTATATCTGACATCATGTAGAATCACAATGAAGATGGACAAAAAGCACGTCTCTGTCCTTCACTGCTGCCACAGTGAGAGTGCTTGTCAAGGGTGTATGTTGCAGTTTTCTCATAGCACATTTCAGACGATTACAAACACGAATTATTATGAAGGCCATTTCTCTTGAGACTATATGTGAAGGAATTTGCCCTTTATTCACATTTCAATCTCGCACTACAACCAAATTTCTAAAGCATGTTCTTTTTTACTGTCTGGGCAACAATTTCCAACTTATTTGCTTCTTCCAACTTAACTACTTCCTTTGTATCACAGCTTCCTCTTTTGCCTTTCCCACTTGGAATTCATACAAAATGCTGGCAGCAAACTCATACTCTTTAAGTATTTATTCCTAATTGTTGTGGAATTTTGTCGTGTTCCTAATCGTGGAACTATTATTCCACACCATTCTTAGTAGAGGGAACTTGAGAGTGGTGGAATAAATGAAAAATGAAAAATGTAATACTAGGACCTGGTTGGACTGAATTTATCAGTCTCTTACTCCTGGAAAGGAAGTCTCTTAAGTGAGATACATTGGTAACACTTTCCTGTTGGAGACAGGCCTGTTTAGAGTTCCTCCCAGACCATAACCACAGTGATATTTATTTCTTAATTTCCTTTTCAGGTGCTAGGTTAGTTATCTGTCTTGCTATCCTCTTTAGCAGGGTCCACCTATGTCAAAGGGGCTGGAAATTATTTCTAGAAACACAGCAAGATGAAAACCAGAGAGGAGTTAGGGCATTGTTACAAACATGATATTTCATTAATTCTTTTAATTTTTATCAACTGTACCTTTTTATTTTCTCTCTCTCTTTTTTTTTTTAAATTTTTTTTTTTTTACCCACAGAAACCACTTGTTAGATGTGTTTTTATTCATCCAGTCTAACACAGCAAGAAAGCAATGATAAATTGAAACTCTGAAATTTGGGCTTACACTGGCACTTTCAGTGGTTTTTGTAAATTCTAGTATTTAATTAATTGAACTCCTTACATGATGGATATTTGTAACAAGAAATTTTGGGAAACATGCTTTGACTATAAAGCCTTTACACTTGGGCTTTCCTACTGAGCCTAGGACACTGTTATCTTTCTAGTAGGTATATCCTCATGGTAGAGGAATGCATGTTCCACAGTCTTTAAACCTCTTAATGGCCCATTTGTTCCTAGATCCTAGAAATTATATTCCTTCTCTTTACTGAGTTTGCAAGATGAGTATTTTTTTTTCCTGCAAACTGCAGCATATTTTAAGGTTGTCAAGTTGGTTGTCGTGTTCTGAAACTGACTTGCTGATGACAGCTCAGAGATTTAACATGTTGAAGTGATGCTCTGCTGCTGTGGATAAATTGCTTTTGCTATATTACTGGTGTCATGTAAAGCTGACTAAGGGTTCTCTGTCCTATACTGAAACCTCGCCCACAGACATTTTGAGGTGACTTTACCTAAGCTCATTTACTGTGCTAAGCAGCAAATGGTACTTTAAGAGGAACAATGTTGTTACCTGCAAAGAGAGAACCAATGCTTGACTATGCTGATGTGCTTTCAGCTTTCCCTGGAAAAATGTGTTAATTCAAAGCACAAGAAGCTTCATTCCTTAGACTTGCCTTAGGGTAGGATTTAAGTGTCTGTCTCCTAATAATGTCCAGGTATCTTTCCTTTAAGAGAAAAACTGGGCTTGTTGGAAAAGAAGAAAGTAGCACTTTTGAAAATATTCAGTGATCTGGATACTAGGTGACCAGAACTGCAGAGAGTATTCTGAAACATCACAGTTACTAAGTAGGGAAAAATATTATAAGTCATCATATCTCTGCTGATCTCAGTAATTTACAGAAAACAATGTTCTAACCCCATGTGTCAAATATTTCTGCTGTGAGGTGGTAAACGTGGTTACATCCACTGAAGTGAAAAGTCACTTATATGGACTGTAGAGTCAAGAACATTGGCAGCATCTGTTGGGAAAAGGAAATGACCACGCATGTGTAGTGAGTGAATGTCTTGCAACATCTGTCACTTCACTAGTACGTGACTGGCTGAAGATGACTCTGAAAGAGCAGCAATAACATAGGTGAGTCAAATGTAAAAAGCTCTAGGAACATAAATCTCTTTTTTTAATGTAGGTGGGAAGAGGAAAGTTCTGGTTTTAAATAGCAATGGTGAGGAAATCTAACTCTCAGTGTTTGTTGATACAGACTAAAGCAGAGATGAAACACCCTTTCCTTTCTCCACTATAAAACATTATTTGCAACATATCAGACCTAAATAAAAAGCCCAGCTGTCTTTTTACAGAAGTGGAAATTAGGCATGACCTTGCTGGAGTCACTGGAAATACAATGATGCAAGTTTTTATTCTTAACATTGGCATCAAAATTAAAATTTATTACTCTGGTTAGTTTGTTTTATACTGATAGGCAACTTATGCTGATTTTTTTTTACCTCCCTGAACTATTCTTGCTTTCAATTAAATGTTTCACAAAACAACTTATATCCAATATGTGGAGAAATGTTTTCTCCTGTGTGAGGCAAGGCCTGGAACATAACATTTCCAATTTAGTCGTGCAGCTGATATGTTACATAAATGCTGTGTTAAACTATGGACATTATTTTTAATTCCATTAGAAGAAAAAGTGGAATGAGCAGTTTTCTTTCTATACCCTGACAGAAATCATACTGAAAGAAAGAAGTGCCAGTTGAACTCCCTGCTACTTCATTTGGGCATTGGATCTCACAGTAATGAAGAACTGTATTTGTATTTAAGTATCTTTCTGTCTCTCTTACTAAATGACCCTTCAGAGTACTCTATAGGCACATTGGGCATTGAAGAAAGTCCTTCTGCTTTTAATTGCTAAACCAGTACTTCAGTATTTCAGTGTATTATTAGGAGTCCAGAGACAAAGAGAGAGCAGTTGGTCAAGAAAATGGTATGAAATAATTTAAGAAGTGCTTGAATGGCACTAGTCTTGGATAATGCAAGAAAACAAGCATTAGTTAGTTATTACTATAAAATATTTATGCAATGATTTAAATTTATTTACTCTTTTTAAGAAAAAGCAAATGCATACTTTCAGTAGCTAAAGAGTGCTCATATAAAAGTATAAGTTTGCATGATTAAATATTTATTTTTAAGTGCAGTAAGTAAACTAGTTGAGGAACAAATGAATTAAAAGAACACTACTAGTTGAAATAAATAAATAAAAATTTTGTTAAATATTTCATTAAATATTAGTGAATATAAGATTATGGGCTACCTTCTAATACCCAATTCAATATATCTAACTCTCTGTCTTCAGAGATACTTAATTGAAGAGTGTTTAAAAGGCATAACTAGATACCTTTTTTTACATTTCATGAGTCTGATGATGGACCTGACCAGGATAAAATGAAATCTGTCCAAAAGAATGTTCCTACATGTTTGTATCTTTTTTAGTGTGAAGTCTTTTACTTGGTTTTCTTTCGAGACCAGAAGAGTTGGTACTGAAATAATGATGGTGTAAAGCTTTGTTGCACATCCAGTGGTTCTGAAGCATGAGTGATTAGATGGCTCATGTGTGTATCCTGGCAGATGCAGAGAAACAAGACTGACAGATACTGTGCTGGAAATATCAGGTTTATAGAGAACTGTAGAAGAGCAAGCTCTTCCTGTAATTTTTAATTACCTTTCACAAGATGTCTTTTTCCCATATAAGTGTTTGGGTTTGATCAAAAAGCTTAAATGTTGAAAGCTCCATTAATTTCAGTTTGGATATGAAAATGCAGTGCCTCATGTGAATTCTTTTCTTTGTCTTAACAGTGTTGTCCATGAAAATCTGTGCTTAAGAATAGCAGCTGGATGTACCAGAATGCATTGGGGAAGAGGTTATCTCAGAAATCTTCAACTATAGAAAAAGATTAACCCATTCAGTCCTCACAGTAGAATCCTCAGGAAGCATTTCATAAGCACCTTTCAGGTACAGACAATTTGGTTTCTAGGTTTTACTAAAAAGTTAAAAAAAATAAGTGAAAATTTCACTGGAGTATCTCTACCATTAATGTAAAAATGACTAAACATTCTAATATATAACAGCAAAAAGTGAAGTACATAGATGGGAGGTTGATGTATGATATACAGAGAGATGACGTAGCAGAAAAAGAAAACACATAAAGGCAGATTCATGTTGACGAAGGAAGCCTGTGGTATTATTTTTCCTTTTGGAATCTGTTGGTTGAAATTCTGTAACACCAACTTGCTTTGTCTAGAAAATATTTATGTTTATTGCAAAATTCTGCTGGTATGTTTACATATGTGCACGTGTTCATGTACACCTATATCCTTAATATGCTGAGTTGATTTAAAGGCCTGTGATCATGTTAGAAAAGATGAAGATTATTTACAGGGCAAGAACTTGGTGCCATGCTCATGTTCACATGTAGTTTGATTAAGGGTGGTTATGGCTTTATTTGACTAATATATCTTCAGATTGTTCGTTGGAGACAAATCCATTTCTACCTGTTTCTAACCAGCTGGTATTTCCCCTGATGCCCTTCCTAGGAGATTTCCTGAAAGATGCATGGGTTTTATCTAGTGATAAATCCCTCACCAAGGCAATTTTTCTCAGCTTCACTAAGTTTTCTTGAAATTGGGTTAAAATTTATGCTAGGTGGATGACCTTGAATCTTTTTTACAAGCTGCAAAATGTTTTACCATAAAAAGCCCTGAACAGATGACAACCTTTGAAATCAATCTGTTTGATTTGATAGGAGTACCTTTCTCAAGGAGTAACTTAATGAAAATACGCAGGGATTAATATCATGCAGCATGCATGCAGCTCCAGTTGAGCCACCTCACAGACTACAGTAAAATGGTACTGTAGGGCAGGTGAGTTCACCGTGAACCTGCTGCCTACATCCCTCACTCCTGGAGCTAATTCCTTCTTTTTTTTCTTTCTTTTTTTTTTTTTTTTTTTTTTACGTGCAGTGTTCTTTGTTTATTCACTTTTAGTGGCAAATAACTGTGTAGAATTCTCAAATGTCTATAGCTAACTAAGAAGTCACTAATTTAGGGCCATAAAGACTAATTATGCAACTAGAAGGTTGTAAATTATGCTGTGCAATATAGAGAGAAGCAAAATATTTTTGGATGTCTTACTATTAGATGAAGTTAAAGTGTTATGTATACTTTGAAGCATTAAGTATTGTACAGGTCCCCACTCACATGACAAAATGAAGTACTGAGCAATGCTGCGAGCCTATCCAATGCCTCTCTGTGCAAGTCTGTAACTTATGCATTGACACAAAGAACTCACATAATCATGCCTGTTTAATAAAATACATATAACTGTAGATGGAACACAGAGCTCTTACACATCTGAAGCTACTTCACCTCATCCAAAGCCTCCTACAGGCTACTCGAACAAAGAGATTAAATGTATAATCCATAAATAGTGTCTATGTCTGTGACTAGGTCATAGGAAAGCAGAACTACTCTAACAAGCCTCTTTTATACACCTCATACAAAACCCTGCATCACTGATGTTATTCTGTAAATATTGCAGGTCGAGATATCGATCTATAGCTTTGAGTACAAAGCTGCTGCACTTGATCGTTCAGGACACAGCCTTATTCCTCACCAGCCAATCTCCTTACCTTCTTGTGCTTGTAATACTGTAGGTAACCATTATGTCTCAGTACAAACCACCTCTTCCTCCAGCCCTTCAGTATCGCTGACTGTGTTCGTTTATGCAGATATCCTCGGCAGGTGGGTCTGGGGGTGTTGGGGTAACGGCTGATATCGGATCCCACAATCATAGTCAGGATATCAGGACCTAAAATATTACAAAAAGAATGCAAAAACATATGTCAAAACTGTAATCCAGCCTATCAACAGTTTTGAATATTCATATAACTTATGGAACAGTATGTCCTTGTCCTCCCAGTGTAGTTTCTAGAAGCAGCAAAGAGCAGAGAGCCTAGGAAACAAATTAAATCAAGCAATATTTGGCCTTCTTTTAGCATAAATTCAGGAATGAAAACAATTTTGTGTTCAGGACTACTAGCAGAGCCAGCTATCTGAAGATATCTCTTAAACCAATTTTTTGACGTACCTTTGCAAGCTGCATCTTGGATACTCGTGTATTTTATCAGTTAACAGAAGTTATTGAATTTCAGTGCTTGAATGAGTGTACATAAATTGAGTTTATGCAAAAATTGCTGAGAATGCTCTCAGTCTCAGCACCTTCAGTCTCTGTCATCTTACATATGTTCTTGGAATTCTTTATTTTCCACGCCTTGAAGTATTCTAGCCTTTTCTGTGCCCTGCAGAAGGGAGGTAGCTGTTGGAGGCTAACTTATGATAAAGTCTCTACTTAGCAATTTTAAAAGATAAGCACACAGGAGAGATGATAGGTTGCAAAATTTTTGTAAAAAAAGTTGTCATTATTAACAATGAGATATGAAATCATAGTATTTGCTGATGCTATCAAGGCATCTTTGATTTTCACCCTCAAGGCCTGAGATTCCAAATATATTGGTACTGCTTCAGAGCAGGTGGCAATGCCCAAAGGAGGACGGAGAAATGTGACTATGACACTTTTTCATCTGCAAACCACTTGATGGATTCCTTTTTTAGGGACATCTGACTCTGGGAATGCTGTCTGTGTGCCAAGATTTAGTTCAAGGGGTGTTCTCTGAGGAGTTAAAAATATGCAGTAATCAGAGATTTATCTGCCAAAAGACTCAACATACTCTTGAATATAACAGTGTGAATAGCACCTCTATAATTAAAGAACATTGTATGTGTCAAGTTAAATTTGTCACTGTCTTGTAAAAGCATTTTAATTTCTTGAATTTCTCGTGAGCCTTTGTCAAAACCTTATTTGGAATAAATAAAGGACTGGCAGTAGACTAGCTTTCAGCATGCAAACACTGGTAAATTTGGGTTTCAGTCATCATGATTCTAGGAAGAATATACATTATTAATATCGCTGACTTTTTGTTTCTGTGGCAGTGTAAAAGGACACCTCAAAAAATAACATCTCTGCTCTCCTGACCAGACTTCAAGTCTTAGCAACACAGAAATAACTACTGAGTGTACTGAACAAAGATGTGAAGTCTCTCCCTGAGGAAGTGTAAGGCATAAACATGGTATTTGTGTCTCTGCAGTCACCTTCAGGACTTTCTCATTCACTTTCTTTAAGATAGAAGAGCCAAAACCATCACTGTCACATGTGCTCTTTGGGGAACAATTGGTATGTCCATTTTCTTATTTAAGATTTTTGTTGCATACTTCACCCAGTTTGTCTGGATGTATTTGAAACATTGAACAGGAAGCCTGACCCATTCATGTAATTTATTGTTATCTCAAAATTACCTTTCCTTGCCAGATTGGCTGCTTCTGAATGTGGCATGCTGGTGACATCAGTTCCATTGACTGCTATCAGAATGTCCCCAACCTGAAGACCTGCTTCTTCAGCTGCACTATCTGGAATTAAAACCAAACAAAACCAAACAAACAAGCAACCTCCCGCATTTTATTTAGAGATAGGATATCACACATGTCTATGTGAGGCTTTTCTACATAATCAGGTATCTGCTCTATCAGTCAAGGATTATGCTTTAGGGCCTTCATGTTGTCAGTTTGGAGATGGAACAAGTGAGCAACATGTTAGTCATCTAAGTTGAAACTTCAGGATTTGGATACTGATGCAACACTAAATAATCACTGGCAGTGAAGAAATTCCACTAAAAATGTCATTAGGATTTAAATGCTTTAAGATGCAAATAGTTATTTCAGCATCTGAGAGTTCTGACCTAAAGTGCAAACAAAGATCTAGTGCATGGCTCAATAAAGCCAGCAGAAATAAAAATCTATTATTCTGGTGAGCTTTGGATTTAACCCCAAAAGATTTGTGTGCTGATATTTGTCTTTGCTGGTTAATAGAATTTGGCATTTTCAGGGTTTTTGTCTTTAGAAGGAAATAACACAGTAATATAAGAAAGCGTCAGTGAAGGAGGGACTAAATCAGATTGTTAATGTATCACCTTTTGTTTATTTGTTAACCGTTGCAAAGCACATGCACTTGTAAAATAGTGCTCAGACATATGCCAGTCAGGAATGGAAGTAAATTAAGAAAGTGATAAACATGATAAACATTCATGGGCACCAGTACACAGTTACTTAAACCCTGGTTACAAATTTCTCAGACACAGTTTTTATCTTCTCATTTACAATTAAGCATTCCTAATGTACTGTGAAAATGTGTTTTTAGAAAGTACTATTCCATGTCCTTACTATCGAATATATGTTTTTAAAGATTTTGTACCCTATGACGAAGTAAGTGTAATCTTTCAGTGTATTTCTGAGGATGCTTAGAAAGCTGTAGGGAAAAGATAAATAACAAACAGGCACAGTAAAGCCATAGTCCACACTCATACATATTACAAATCATTGGCAAATGTTAGTACAGGTTGCTTTGTGTTGGCCTTGAGGATCCCATACTAGACTTTATGATTGTAAGTGGTCTTTAAAGTATCATTAAAATAATTTTTATGCAATTGTAGAATGGTTTGGCCTAGAATGGACCATAAAGATCACCTGGTTCCAACTCATTGCCATGGGCAGGGACATATTTTGCCAGACCAGGTGGTTCAAAGCGTCATGCAACCTGCCCTTGACCCTGTGCAGGGATGGAGCACCCACAGCTGCTCTGGGCACCCTGTTCCAGTGCCTCATTACCTTCACAGTAAAGAATTTATTTGTAAAATCTAACCTATTTTAATGGTATGAGTCATATTTTGAGAAAACACGATTTTACTATTTGTTTGTCTGAAAAAAACCTATACCTTTTTTTTTCTTGTTGCTGGTTTAAACTAATTGCATTTGAAAACAACACACAAATAAACAAAGGACTGATATACAATGTAAGGCACTGCACTTAATTTAAATTAGTATTTGTTAAGTATCAGGGCTATTTTTGTATGCATTACCTAGGATTTTATTTGTATTTAGGTAAAAATCTAATGAATTCACAGGCCTCTGAATTCACAGGCTTTCCTGGAGTTGTCAGGAAACTGGACAGTGTAGTACATTAGGCTGCTAATAGTGACAGAGCTATTCTTAGATGCTTTTCTAGAAGGTATGCACTAGCATTCTTTGTGTGGGAGAGCATTTTGCATTATTTCTGCTTTTTTGTAGTAGGACTCAATCAGTCTCCTGTACTTTCTGCTCCTTCTCTAATTCTACTGTACCCACTCTGAGATGCAGAAAGCAAGCAATGCTTTAGACTTGGGTGCACCAAAGTTTTAGGTAGCAAGGTAACTCTGACTGCTAGGGTCTCATTCTCACTGCTGTTACTGATGCAGCTTTCAGCCAGATTTCTAAGCTGACATTATACACAGAGTCAATGATTACAGACTCCTTTCAGTGATGACTCCTGAGACCTCATTCCTGAGTGAAGCAGCTAACACTGATATGAAGACATGGTATAGTCCATTCAACTGTAGAGGCATTATCTAATACTTCATCTTTGTTGAAACTCATCTGCCGCTTTTTTGCTCACTCACTTGGGTTTTGGAGTTTCTTTTGGGGTTCCTTTCAACAATCATAACTACCCTGAAGAAGCTGACTGCATAACTGTTAAGGTTCACAGATGGCTTATTGGAAACCCATCCAAGCAGAAGTGCCCCCAGTCAGTAGGACTTTTGGAAATATTAGAAGGATCACTGCATGCCCTATTTAATTGTTAAAGGCCTGTCGTCATTCACAGATGTCAGTCCAAAAAAGTTTTAGACTTTACATCTAAGGGGAAGCTGAATGGAAGCACTTGCATAAGGTATCAACTGACATGGAAGAACAGAGCAGTGGGGTCTGGTTTACTCTCAGGGATACTGGAGCCATAAAACAGTGTCCTGAGCAGTTCAAGGACATGCTACTAAGTGCTACATTGCACTCACTAATTATGAAAATTAATTCTGTACATCTGTATTATCTATTCATATAAAACAGATGTTCTATACTATGCAGATCTATCACTGTATTAATGTATATAATATATTAAATATTATGTTTTATTTTATATGTTGACATAGGAGAAACTAACCAGTATAAACATAACTTACTTGTGTCAACCTCAGTCACAAGGATAGGCTTTGAGAACTGGATCCTGAAACCCCAAGGGTAATTGCCAGTTCCTTTGGCGATCTTCACTGTTCTTTCTCGAACTGCAAATCAGAAAAAAACTTCTTTTCCCTCAAAGTTCAATTTAATAAGCAGCAGCCTGTTTTCAAAACTTTTTATAGGCACTGACACTTACTGATTCTACAAATGCTTTCAGTATCACCGCTAGCTGTTTAATGCTGGCTCTGTGACAGTGTCACCCTTCACAGTGCAACTGAAAGTATCCTTCATGCTAGGGCACAGACAGACAGCACCAATGAAGTGTGGTTTCATCAGCAGTTTCAATCAAGTGCCTGGACTTTGTGATGACAAAGTGGAGAAATATTCAGATATCCCACTCCACTGATGGTGCTCTGGATGAGAAAAACACTCCTGGCTCTCTGTGTTAAGACTGTCTTCTCCCACTGCCTGTCAGTCCCCTTTTTCAACCCCTCCAGTGCTATGGCATCTTCTGCCACTAGTGGCTATATCCATGTGAAATTTTTTCTGCTCAGCAGATTTTAACAGTTAAAGGGAACAACTTCAGTAAAAAGGAAGATCAGGATCTAATTCCCTACTTCCATCTTTTTTTTTTTCTGAGTCTAGTATTGTTATTGTGTCTCAAATGGCCTATCTCTTTAGGAAATCTTACGTTTATGAAGAATTTAGTTTAAAATTTGATTCCTCAGGGTATTTGGTTTAGATCATTTGACTTACTGTGGACTTTTTTAATGGAGGCCAAATTAACAGCAATTTATGACAGCTGTGCTGTCTTCAAATTGTGTAGCATTTGGAACACAGAAATTTCTTTAAATGTTACCTTACTAGCAGGCCATTTGATATTATCTGTCTAAAATAGATAATTCAATACTGACTTCAACTATCTTGCTGTAGTTCTGAGCTCTCCCCTGGGAGAAGAGGCGATCAAAACGGCTTTCCAGAATATTCTTATGTGTGTTAAGGGAGACTTTTCATATTGGGAGATTTATAGAGGACATTTGTTTTCTCTCTTGTTATGGATGATTTATGAGCTCGAACAAAGAACACTCGCCTGGAAACCTACATGGGTGTTTCAGTTTGTTATAGTTCTTTGAACTGTGTTACTTTTCAGTAACTTAGTATTTGAAAAGTGAAGAAGAACATCCCATCCTCTTGAAGAAGTTGTTCACTCTATCTGTTTGCACAACAAGGTTTAAACTACAAATAGAACAATTTCATGGCAAATTCTTCTTTTCTTTCTGGATCCACAATGTTTGAAAGTTTGACATAGAAAGATTTTATGACCATTATAATACTTTATGACCATAATAATACTTTATGACCATAAATATCTATGATTTTGCCATATTTGAAGAAGTTATGAAGTTGCTCTGCCTTTACCCTTAACTTTTGAGATTTAATTATGACCTTTTATCTGTTTCAATTTTGACAAGTAATTATGACACTTTGCAAGACAGTAGCTAAGTAAGAACTACTTATTTACTTTCTTTTTTTTTTTAAATAATATTTTAGATTCTTGTGTTGCTCTTTGTTCTTGTCTTCAGCATAAGGGTCCAGCATCTCAGAGTGCCCAAATAAATCTTTATAACATTTATTACCTGTTGCTCTAGCCAACTTACTTGCCACTGGTCTAGGTCTTTTGCTGAGACATCTAGGACTGTTATCTGGAGAGACATCATCTCCTCTGAAAACCCAGGAAGCAGAATGAAAGTTTTCTGTATAAAAACCTCTGTCCTCATTTTCAGTGTGTAGTCCCAGATCTACTGATCGAGCATCCTCTGAATTTACTGTCATGACAATAAAACAAATAAAAGTTATGTCAGGAGGGAAAATGCATGAAGAATAAGAGACCTCAGACAGTCAGCATGGAAGAAGTGCCACAAACTTCTTAATGAACTGTCTGTAATGTCTGTACCGATGTCCTCAATTGTGTTGGTGTTCAATGGGCACTCTGCAAAGATTCCCAAATACATGATCACAATACTGGATGCTATTGTATATTGAACTTGAATAAGAAGTGAAGTCTTAATACAAATGGTCAAAACAAGAGCTGCACCTGTTTAAGAGAAGTCTGGCTTTAGCTAGTTCTTAAGCTTTCTTATGTGGCCCATTTGATTAGGAAACCAAACAAGCCTAGAGATTTAGTATGAGTTCAGTGCATATGGGAAGATGAAAGAGAAGCTGAAAAAGTATCTGACATTACTCTAGTAATGATGACCATATTTGCTGTTTGCTTAATCTTAGCTCTTCCAGACACGTGTATTTTGTTAAAAAGGAGATAAGGAAACAACAGTTTGGTGTTATTTTTTTTTTAAATTTTTAACATAGAACTTCTGGCTTGTCCTAGGCTGTTGAATATTTGTATGATGCTACATGTGTTATTCCGAGGATTTTCAGATTCATATTTTATGTTGATATTCAAAATGTCTTGCAATGAGTCCACATGGATACAGAGGAGAGCTCTAGCTCTCTGCTAAAGGTAAAAAGAGTAATGTTCAGGCTCACAAGGCAATAGGATGGCAGGCAGCAGGCTGTGTGACTGGTTGTTAACAGCAGTTTGACTGTGAAGAAAAAGCCTATGCAATAGCATGACAACATCCCAAGCAGATTGGGAGCTGGAACTTCAAAACTAAAATTGGATGGTGAAAATCATGTAAAAGTATGCAACATCAGATATTGTGCTAACAGACAGACTGAAAATACAAATTGTCTGAGAGGAAAAAACCACCACCTTCCTTTCTGTATGAAATGCCTGCTAGATTTAATGCAGTTGAAGAGAGGATCTGCTTGCTCTGTTTATCCTGCATTAGATGTCACAATTATGTAGAATGATTTCCAGTTTCAAAACAAAAAATTTAAAGATTTTTTATCTTTATTTTGTTTTGTTTGAGAAATTATCTCCTGAATATATCTAAGTGGCTTTGTCACTTAGACAGCTCACAAATACTTCACCCCCTTATTATGCAGAAAGTGTGAGATGGCATGAGTAACTGCATAAAAAAGTTACTAGCAAATAAACAAACAAACAAACAAATAAATATTGCTATGCTGATATGTTTAAAACACATTTTAGCTTGCTACCATGAATGCATAAATGAAGAAGACTTTGACTGGCACTAAGCAATTCAGTATAGCGCAGTATTTTGCCAGTTAAATACTGATTTTTTGTAATTGTAGTAGAACTTAAAATGTGACAAATAGGCAAAACTAGAGAACTACATACTGCCACAGTAGCAGTATGGAGCTATGTCAAGACATTTCTTCTCTCCTCTCCTTGAGTTTTCTGAACAGATGTCAGACTGAGTGCCACAACAAACACACTTAAATTTTTCCCTGCTGCTGGAAGAAAGCATGTAAGAAGCTGCTGCTTCTGAACATCAATCAGAGTTGTCTCAAGTCCGCAAACATCAGGGAACAGTCTAGCTACCAAAGCAAAAGAGAAGGAAGTCTCGGGCCTGTAGCATTTGAAACAATTAGATATGAGGACTCGTGCCAGAATTGTCTGCACAGTCACCTGCTCTACAGACCACTTTTTGTTCATGCCATCTGCTAGTCAAAGCTTTGTCACAATTCTAGCTCTTGCAACTCGTTCTTCTTTTTATATATATATATATTTCTATGAAAACAATATGTGCTTGACTTGGTAAAATTTATGGTCCAGCTTTATATTCAAGAGATATTACTCTTGAAATCAATGAACAATTTTAAAAGCTTAGGGATTGACTCAGTTATCTGAACAAAGGTGGCCAGCACCAGAAAAGTCAGTTTCCTGTTTGTCACATATGGTCCCTCTTGGTACCCCAGCTGGCAACTGACATTATGTTAATGTTTATGTAGTGAATTTAGGCTCTGCTGATGCAGGACTTACCTCTTTGGTACAGGGATAGAACATGTTTACACTTCATCATCTACTGGACCTGCACTGAATTCCTGCAGTTGACAGTCTATAATTTTGCATCTAACCTTCTTCAAAAAGGAGGTTATATAGCTTCAAATGAAATTTCCTGCATCAAAACTAACCATTATAGCACAAAATATTTCCACAGGGAACTGCATATTTCTTCATCTGCACAAGTTATTTCTTAAATTACTAAAATAGCAAAGCAGGAGGCAAGGCATTATCAAGTAAGAATTTCCACACATGTCTCCTAGACTGTGCAATCCTTGCTCGGTGACTCCATCTCATGAAATGTAAATTCATTAAGTGGTTCATCTTTAAAGTTTCTTCTCAAAAGATTTAAGCTGATGAATTTGATACAGGCTCAAGACTGCAGCAAGGTGGCAGATTTATTAATGAGACAGTTAATGAGACTGTTTCAGCTAGTGGAGGAACAGTGAAGGACTACCTAGGCAACAAGCCTCAAGATAAAACTTGGAGCAGGTGGTTACCTTACTGAGGAATGAAGGACTGCCAGCTCAACATGGCTTTAACATAAAAAATAGGCATCAGGATTATGATTTTTGTTATAACCTCAACCCTGCTGCCATGTGATTACCTTTTTGTGACTGAATTTTTTTTTAATTGCATATGAACATCCATGGTATAATAAACTTTTTTTCAGTCAGATTATTTCCTTAACCAAGGAGAAAGGATACTAACTCCTCTAATGAGGAACAGTTCAATTGAATAAAATATGCTTGGTCACGATAGTGACCAAGACAGACACTCAAATTGTGAACTGGAGGTGAATTTCCTTAGCTGAAAACCTTGTCAGCATGTAAGTCACACAAGGGGGAAAGATCACAATTGTTAGACCAAAGTACTCACTGGATCCTTCAGTGATTGTGCTGTTTATGGAGCTTCCTCCAGTCGAACTGCATTTTTTGCTGTCCTTGAACTGTTTCCGTCTTCTGGCCCACTGGTCTATTGCATCTTCCTGGGAACTGTCACTTGCTCTGGTGTCTTTCTTCAAAGGTAGCTTTCTAGTTTTATTCATTTCTGATTTCAAGTCTAAATTATAACCAGACATTGTTAGTAATGAATGTGTGAGACAACTTATATAAGCAGATATACTGTTTAATACTTCCACATTCTAAATACAAGAATAATCTAACAAAACATACTAATGAAAATACCGAATAAAACTGAAAGCATTCATAAAGAATTTATTTTAGACTGAGGCTTTCATACAGAGAAAAGTAAAATCATCTGTAGTTAAATACCTATACAGCCATTTGCATGTCACCATTTTAAAGCAAAACATGATAATTGCTCATGGATTTTAAAGTGCTTATACATTTCTGAAGTAGTTAGTAAGTGGATATATAAACTCCTATTTGAACACTAATAATCTTGCATGACACGCATGAAGTTAGGAGGAGGATATACCTTTCTATTTTAGGTTTCTTTCCATGTAACACAGGATGGTTTGTTTTTTTATTATTTCAGCTAAAACAAGAAATAGATTCTGTGTTATATTCTGCTCTGAAAATGCAACTGCAGCGTCTGGCAATGGCAGATAGGGACAAAATGAGCCCAGCCTCAATAGGCTCCCTGGAGGATTGTTCTTTATTTTATAAATGTATATACATACATATATATCTAAGTATATATACATACAAGATCTTCAGGCTATTGTTGAGAGTCAGAAAACCCATGTCTTGTAGTGTCTTTATAGTGCCCTTTGCAAAAGTCCTTTCCCGTCTTGGTAACAGCAAAATTCTCACACTATCAGCAGACTTCTAGATTTCCAGAACTTCTCTCTCCTATCCTGTTCACTACAGTTGCATTTCTTTTTCTTCTCTGTTCTAGATATTCTCCCACTTCAGTTACAAATACCACACACTCTTTCCAGTGTGACTGGATTACAAAGCTCAGGAAGTCCCACATTGACCTTTGTGCCCATTGTCTTGACAAAGTAGGCTTGTATTCCCAAACTACAAGTGGCTTTTGATTCATACTAAAGAGTTTTAAAACTTTAAATGCTTATATTCCTTCTTGGATGTAGACATTTGTTCAAGTAGGATCTCCAGAACATTGCTGGGAGTAACACAGAAAGAAAATTCAAAATTCATGTAACACTTACCTTTCTGACTAATCTGTTTTATTGATGATGGGGGGATATCTGCATTCTCATAATAATCTTCTTTCCTTTCAAAATTTTTCTCAATTTCTTCAGAGTTGGATTTGGTTAAGTGAGGTTGATGTGCTCCAGGGTCGCCCCCTAAGGTGTCATCAGTTGACTGTTTACTGCAAAAGTTCTCTGATCTTTCCTTAACATTTGAATGTTCTGTGAAATTCCCCTTTTCTATGCATGCTGAAGAGCCAGACAATATGGCAGCCTGTGCTGAATCATTATGGCAATCAGATTCAACAAGGATATTCCCAGATATGTCTTGTATCTCAGAAAAGCTTACGGACACTTTATTTGTATCATGCCCCTTGGGATCTAACCACAAGGATGCCAGCAAGGATTTTTCTTGTACACTGCAGGGAAGGTTAGGCTCTTTTCGAAGTGCAGAGCCAAAGCATTCAGGTATCACTGTGGTGTCACCTATGATGAGTCTTCCATCTAGTTCTCCAGTTATTACTGGAGAATCAGTCAATCCTGACCCTCTCCTTTTATTTGTTTCCTCAAACTCTGCACAGGCTGGGTGAACATTTAGCTCTAATGCTGAAAGCTCTTTAGGGATGCTGTCTGTAGATGCATAGTTAATACTTTCCTTTTCATTAATGGATTCACATGAAGGGCTCCTAGAATGCAAAGAGACTTGTACCAGCTGACCTTTGTTCTGCCATTCAACATGCTTTTCTACATAGTTGTACTCTAGTGTCCCTTTATCCAAAACATCTTCGGTAGACTCAGAATCTTCCTCCCACTTGGCTAGGTTTCTCAGAGGCTCTTCACACCCATTTTCTTTTCTGTCATTTATAGTACCACTGGAATGAAGACTCTCCATTAATGTTTCCTCTGTTTCTTCACCTTGCCCAACACAGTCTGCATAGTCATTCAGTAAGCTAGTGCCATCTAGACTTTCTTCAGGCTCAGATGGATAAATGATAACATTATGATCAAACGACATGAAAGCATACTGATATGAAGACTTAAGACTTCTCAAATTTCTCAGTGAGGAGGTCAAGTCAGGACTCTTAGAGAGTTCTGTATATTTGGTATGAATAGGTGAGTTCTTGCTATAGACACCTCCTGCTTTGGTCTCCTTATGCAATACTTTTAAGGATGGCAATGAATAAAAGCCAGAATCCCTTCTAGGGCAAACTGGTGATGGTACATGAAGGGTAGTATCTGGGAAAGACTTTCTTCTTGCTGTTTTTTGCCCTGTATCTCTGCGTTTGTCATAGTTATTTCTTATTTGACCTAATACATTGTTCTTACTGACACACTCCTTCCCAGTGTTCGGGTTATGCAAGGTATTAAGAGCTACAGGACAATTTGAATTATTTATTTCAGACAAAAGCATTTTATCTTTTGAAAAATCCTCCTTTTCACTGTTATGATCTTTATAGTCCTCTTTTTTAAGTTTACAGAAATAATTTTCTTTCCCCCAAATACTCAAGGCTGTAGTGAGGCTGTCAGATTCCTTTCTGCTATTAACAGGGTACAAAGGCATCACCTCTGCAATTGTATCCAGATGCATTTTGTCACAGTCAGCAAACTCTTTAGGCGGAGGGAGAATTGTACATCCACCTGGGAATGTATACTCTGCTTTGTCGTGAAAGCTAAAAGATGATTCACAATCTGTATTACAGGGTGCCTCTGTTACAGAATAATCTGTTTCACTCCAATATGTATCTTCATGTTCCCTTCTAAACACTTTCCTCTGTGCTTGCTCACCAGCTTTGATACTAACCTTCAGATTTTTCTTTCTGCTGTTATATTCCACTTGAATTTGTTTTGTTTCAATGTTCATTTCCAATGAGGCACTTTCGTTGATGGCAGTTGGAATTTTATGTTTAGAGGATCCCCTATATTTCCCATGGTGTTCTGCTGAATGATCAGTTGAAGGACACTGGTACTTGGAGCATTTTGAACACTGACTTTTCTGGTATTGTCTTTCATGACGATGTTTCTTGTTCTTTGAACTTTTCCTTTTTTCAGCTACAACATTTGCTCCAGAATCAAACAAAGAAACATTCTTAATTTCTACTTTAACATTAAAAGGGCCATATTTTACTTCTGCAGAAATGTTTCCAGTGGTCAAGGTAATGGACTCTGAAGAGTCTGGCTTGCCCCAGAGTGTAATTTTTCCTTTGGATGGGCCCTCTGATTCACCAAAAGTTACTGTAGCTAGGACTTCATCTTGCTGAGGAGAAAACACTTTAGGGGGGCAGTTCTTCTCTTTTCCTTCTTTTTCGCTGTCTGATATGTTATCAAGGTCTCTATCTTCAGAACCATCTGAGCTACTCTGATTCTTGTTTACATGATCTTTTCTATCTTCTTCAGTACCCTTTACATCCAGTGGTTCTGTGAAGTGTGCCAGAGCCTCATCTGCTTTATTTTCAAGGCTTCCTACATTTTGCTGGCATTTACAAAAGGGTGACAACTGTTCATCTAATTTAAGGCAAAAAAAAAAAAGAAAAAACATTTTCCCCTTGATTCGGTAAGCAGTATCGTAAGTGCGTGACTAACTTTGAGACACTTTTCATTAAAAATGCCTATTTTATCTCTAAGGTGTAGTGTATTTTTCCACAACATCTTTTTAATTTCAATATTATCTTCTTTTATCTTACTTATCTAGCAAGTAGTGGGAAATCAGATAAAGAGGGTGGGCCATTAATTCATTCTGATTTGAGAAAATCAATATATTAACAATTACATATTTTTTTAATAAAGTTTTACAGTTGTTAGGGGATAAGTTATTCAATCTGCATATAGTAAGAGCTACACTTTTAAATTTTATTACTATTCCCAGTATTTATTTTGCCCCTGTGAACACACTGGGAGAATCAATATCCCACTGCCTACTTGCAGTCTGGGGTAAATTCAATGGAACTTGACTTTTGTAATCCTTCTACAGATGAGGAAACAAAGGGATTAATTAATATTATCACAATCACACAGCAGATCAGTGGCACATTGCCAGGAGGTGTGACCCACAGCTCCCTGTTTGGAACAGAAGAAAATAAACTTTCCTGGCTGTACTAGGCAAGATTTCACAGCAGTCATACAATAATGCAAAATTCTGTCTTGGCCTTTCTTTAGAATAGGCCATGTGCATTAAAGGGTAACCCTATAAAGTGACATCTATCTACATAGTATTAGAATAAGCCATTAAACTAAGACAACACAAAGAAATTTACACCAAGAAAGATGAAATTTTGAGGCAATTAAAGAGCAACAATACATTTGGAAAGCCCTTGCCAGCAATAGCTAGGATAGCAGGTTAACTAAAACAAAGCAACCAGCCACACAAAGACATTACCTGTATGAACAACTGAATTGAATTCAACTATGGTTTTCTGTCTTGATGAGTAAGTAGTCACATATAATTCTCATGATTTTAATTCAAATTAAACATTTCTGTAAACTTACATTCTCTGGAATCAGAGCTCTTTCTGCCCTTGCAGCTTTTTCTTCTTTTTCTACTCATTTCTAAGAATGGAGGGCATCTGTGTTCCACTTTTCTATGTGGGAGGGAAAACATTGGATAAAGAGAAAGCTTCCCTAGAATAATTTTTCTCTCTAACATTCTCGGCTTTCTTACTTGTTTCATGTGTTAAAACTGGTTATAATAAAAAATAGAAAAGTTCTAGAGCAGGCACTAATGCATCTACTCCTTCTTATTTAGGAACAAATTTTGAAGGTTTCCAAATAAGGGCTTAAAGTCAAGATCTGATGGTCTCAGTTTTGGGGCCTCAACCAATACCTCTTTAAAGTCAATGGAACATTTTTGCAGTGATTTTTAGCCCTATTACAGTCTATGAGTTTAACTAATTCTGATTTTTACACATTAATACTTAGGTTTAAGCATTCATTTTAAATTCAGACCGATTTATATAACTAACAAAATACTTAATAATTGTTTTCTTCTCTTGAGAAAATGTCAGACTTAAGGGAATAAGAGGCCTCACCTATGACTAAGTGCATAGCTCACCTGCAGGCAGACCAAACAGAGATCAACCCAAGTCTCACAGTCTGGGTCTTCCCTTGCATTTTTTTTTGGGAAGAAGAAAACTGTCTTAGATTTTTTTTTTCACTTCATATTGAATCTTGTTAAGTGTAAGTTTAACTGTTTATGCTGCCTTAGTGTGGAAGACCTACTTCACTCAAAATTAAATGGCAGTGGAAAACCCACAATAATTCACGGTTTACTATTATTCTTTTCAAAAATTCAAGAAAAAAATTAAATAGTTTATTTGTCTTTCCCCACAGTCCTGAGGAAAGTTTCACACTGAATTTAGCAGGCCTTAAGAATCTTGGTGCCAAAGAAGGCTTACGCAAGGGAAAGATTAAGTTTGCTATTTGTATTCTTTAATAATGAGAAAAATGAAGAATCCCTAAACCCTCACCTAGGACCTCAGATTTGCATCCACGTATAGCTAGTCAGTAATTTTCCTGCAGTGCATCTTTTATACAGAACTGAGCTGAATAGCTGAAATCCAAAAGTGCAGTCAGGGCAGAATGGTGACTGAAGGTATGGTAGGGATAGAAGAAGTCTGTATCTCATGCAGTAGTGTTGGTATGTAGAGGCTACATAGCCAATTAGAATTGGTTATTTATTCATACAAGTATTTATGTATTTATTTTTATATATTATTTTTGAGACTGTTGTTTCCTTGGAAAATGAACCAAACCTTGCAACTGTTTTTTTTATTTTTTTTATATATAATGAAAATAGTCCACTTTCCAAAATAAGTCAATGTGTATTCTATTCTAGATTAGCTTGTAAAAGATAATTCACATTTTTCAAAACACAAAGTATTTGAACTACTTCATTGGCATGCTCTTAAAACATCAGTAATGTATCAGGGAAAAACAAAATGATTGCAAGTGTTACTAGCCATAGTCATCCTTAGATGTTTATCAGAACATATAAATACATTACTGTAGAAAAAGAGCACGAGTGAATTTTTCAGGCAATAAACTTACCTAGTATAATGAGGATGTCCAAATTTTGTAACGAGTATTAAGATAAAACATTTCAAGTAATTATACTGACATTATGAGACTCATGTTACATGTCACTGTATGCAGTGATGCATAGCTAGCCAAACAACTGGGAAGAAATTTTCTCAAGACACAGTCATTGACTTCTACTTCTGAAAAACTTTGTGTGAGGCCAAATGACTGAATATGCCAGCGTTCTTGCACATTCACTAGCTGACTGCAAAATGCAGGCATTCTCTTCTGTCTTTCTGGAAGACACTCTAAAGAGGATGAGAAAGTCTTGTACTTATTTCACAGCAGACACTTTGGAGTGTTTACATTGTCAGTTTTTAGGGTGAAGCTATACTTCTGTTTCTTTTAGGAGCCTTTAGTCAAAGCTTGTCAGACAGCCAAACCTGTCAACTGAGCTCTGTTCCCAGCAGGAAGAATGAGCTGAAAGTCAAATACAAGGCTTTAAAGGACATAGAGGCAAGAGCTGGGGCTGATACTCGTATGTACCTTTGGATATGAGACAGCGCCTATCAGTTCCAGACAAAATTCAATATTCTCTTTAGGAGTTACATGTGCAAGTATGCCAAGAATATCAACCTCAAATTCAGAGGTGCCATGTGTAAGATCTGTAGATTGATGCATGTATTTATTACATGAGGAACAACAGTCCAACAGAGAAACATAATGTGACTATTATAGTTGAGGTTGCGGTTACATCTCATTAAGTTGCAACTGAGAAAATATTTTTACTTCTAGAATTCTCTCAATTCAACTTAAGGAAGATTCCACACACTCAGCTCCTTCCTCTTTCTTTTTTCCTTCCCCTTCTTGACCTTCACAGTTGTATTTACAAAGTACTTTTGTTACACTACTTTCCATTGCTCCCTAGGAATTCCATTTTTATGTTTTTTTATCCCCTTATCCTGTGGTCATGAAATGGTTAATCTCCATACAGGAAATATGATTTCTAATTGTTTCTGTTAAAATGCAGTTAAAAACTATGCGCAGATGAGCAACAGCTGCCTATTTTACTCTAGTCTCTCCTTACATGTGATGGTTAATTGTACAGCTGTATGCACCACAGATCAGCCTTTAAACAAATTCTGAATTTTACTGAATACTGAATCCAAAGTAAGGCTAGGGATTATATTGCACATGAAGTATTTAAGGACTTATTCTTAAGGATGAATAACATGAAAAGAGGAAACACTGAAAGACAGGTGCTGGAATATTAAGGAGACAGAAAGCATTGTTGATCAGTTATAATTAAAATCATATTAATTTCAGTTTCTTCTTATAGTTGAAATATATGTTTTACCAGGGCTTGTAATGGTAAAACATCATACAACTTTGCACAAGAAATTCCAAGTCTAAGATGATCAGCAGTTCTACACTACTCAGTATCTAGTGGCATGAGACACTCTGTAAGTACTGAAGGCAGATAGTCTTGGCTCTCGGCATGCCAAGATTTTGGGAACTAATCTCATGCCTCCTAAAATTTAAGTCTCAGAAGCAGGTCTGAAACCATCAGTAGAAACAGCCACAGGTCAGTGCTGTTTATAGAGGTAGGATTACAGACTTTGCTATGTTGCCAAAGATGAGACTTAAGATATAGGTTGATTAGAATGATTAGGCTATTTCTATTTATGTGGTTTTGTTTTTTTTTTTTTTTTGTAATTTCTGTAATTGGTACTAAGTAGATTGAAATGATAATGATTGTTTGCACCGTTCATTTGTGATTAAGTCTACCAGCTTTCAGATGTTAAGTCTAACATTTATATATTGTTATTGTTCCTTTAGTGTGTTAGAGTGCTGAAATCTTAAATTTCAAGGAAACATGGGAAAGAAAGTTTTGCTGTCTATACTACATTTCCATATGCGAATTTATCCATTCTCCTCTGAAGTCTACTACAGCAGGAGAGTCACCAGTTCTTTGCTTTTCATTCATTTTATCCACACACTATCTTTGTCTATTCTTGCTTTATCGGTACTGCAGTTGAGATGTGCTAACAGAATTAGTAATCTCATCACCTTCAATCCTCAGTCACATGAGCAGACCTATTGACTTGAGCAAGGATTACTTGTACACCTCAGGACGGCAGGGTCAGACCCCGCATTAAGGACAATTTGTCCACTGCTGGATGCTAGATGCACACGAGTCCAATCAGCTTAGCTGAGAATAGAGGCACTCACTGGATGGAAGCCAATGTCCATTGACATAGTTCTCTACGTGAAAGGTTATTCTTACTACAAACAACAGTGCTTGGGCTAGCTCAGAATAACAACATCTTAGCTTTGAGTAAACAATTTCATTAAAAATAAGTTTTTAGGTATATCACACCATGGAGTTAAAACTCTGGCTAGAATGTGTTAATTTTCACTGTAACATCTGTAATGCTATTTCTTTCTGGATAATGCTGACAACCTCTCTAGTAATAAAGGAAAAATAATACCTCGTTAATATATGCCTTTGAGCTCATCTTGTTAGGCAGGAAAAGTTGCCTTAAAAAAAGCTCATTGGAAGTAAAACTGAAAAAAGGGAGTTACTTTATGTTACGTATTTATATAATGGAGATTTTATGGAAAAACATTTGTGTTCTTGTTTTCTAAACAAGCATCTTCAGGGAAACTATGCAGTAATGATGAGACGCAGGCAAAAAAGACAAAAGCAAAAAAAGAAGGGAAAACATAGTGAATGTAGCTACTAAAGTTGAATAGAAATGGTGTATTGATGATACGTCTGCAAAATACTTAAAGTTCTTTCAAGATATCAATTTCCCTTTGAGATTTTAAGTCTCTTCTTATAATTTCAGTATCCTATGTTGTAGAAGGCAGGGCTATAAATATTTTCAGTGGCAGCTCAATGAATACTTTGTCACTGAATCCTGCACTGTTCAGAGACTGTAGAAGAATGACGTCACAGCATCCCCAAACAAACCTTTCTGAAAGGAGAACCTTTTATTCCTCTTTCCTTCTTTATTTCAACCACTTTCAACCCTTCTGTTTCCTCCCTCTGGATACAAAATCCTACTTTTTGGCCCCATTGCCCATATGACCTTAACAATACTGAATTTTATCATCTGCTTCTTTTGTCTCTCTTTGTATTTCTCAATATTCTTATATTCTTCATATGTCTAATTGAAGTACATCTTAGTGAAGTACCTTCTGGCTTTGCTTTATTTCAAGCTTCCACTACTAGATTATTTCAATAATTTCTGAACATTTCTGCAGTACTATTGCTAAAGAATGTATTTTATGTCAAACACATAAAAATGTGTTATTAAAAATGCGTTTTAGCAGAGTGAGAAACACTACTCAACTGCTCTACTGTCTCAACTGGTAAGATCTTGAATCTTTATTTCCTTATTGTTTCATCTATATATTTTCCTGAAAAGACAGGTCTTTAAAAAGGTGTCTGCAAAATGTTTAGAAAAAAGTAAGCAGGGTCTGTAACAGTACCTTAAAGCAGTTTACAAAATTAATAAAAATGTGAACTACATGAGGGCAAGGAAACAGCTTTCATTCAAATGGAATTCCTAACATATATGACGATATCCATTTACCTTTGAGAATGCAGCATACAAATAAAACACTTAGCAAAGCCTGGGCCAATCAGATCAATCTGCAGCAGGTATTATACTAAGACCAGGTGATCAACCATTTCATTTCATGAAATGTGCTGTGGGACTTTTAATGAGCACACCAAATCAGGATGTTCCTTTTCAGATCACAGAAAAATATCATACACCAGTCAGTATTTTTGCAGTAATCATTCTCAATGAAGCCCTATGATCGAAGCAACTAAGAACATCACATACGCCACAAATCAGCAGTTATGAAATCCAAACCCCATGTAATTTGACTTTGCATTAGTTTTGACTTTTCTATAAGCAGCAGGTGACACCAGGCAATGTGTTAAATAGATTTTGACCAATCTTTTGAAAAGAAATGATAGGTATTCTATTCTAGTTTAAAACTTACTCTCTGCAGCCAGAGTGCTCTTCACTTTAGATTTAGAAAATGCTACTACAGTAGCAGCCAAGTATCTTCAAGATTATTTTAACAGAGTACTGAGAATGCAAGTGCCAGCCAGGTTGTAGTGAAAAACAGTTCAGCCATCATAGCCTGTGTATACACAAATTTTTCTGCCTTTTTAGGTAGATGTCATAAGTTTCAGCTCCCAAATGCTGCAAAATCAAATGTAAAACTAATTTCTTATATAGCTTTTGCCTACTTACTAAGTAATCTTGTGTTTGGTTAACTTTTTTGTGCTTTTGCAACAAAAAGTCAAAATAATGTATTAATAAGGATAAGCATTTATTTCAGATTTTGGAGACATTTAATTTTTACATTCACATTTTTACCTTTATTTAAAAATACCTTGCTGTATGCACTGCAACAAACTAGCAGGTAGCCTCTGGGCTGTAAATGGTCCATACGGGACTCTGTGATGATTTTAACATTAAGTACTATAGAATGAATATTTCAACTTACTGGTCAGATTTTTATGGCATTATCAGTTTATCGCAATGGATGTTTATGTATTTATTATCAATTAAGTAAAAACATATTTATAAATAGAAAACATAATGTGTGCATTATACTGCATAATAGAACTTCATTAAAAGGTCTGAAAACATTTTAAAAAGTTCCTATATGCAAAAATGATAAACACAGTCTAAGGAAGCAAAAATCCACCTTAAAAATATCTATTATTTAGGAAAACATTCTTAGTTTCTGTAAAAAAATCTGCAGAATTCCCGTATTTTATAGAAGCCATGGTAAATTAGAACAATTAGTATCTACCAAATACTGGGTAACAGGGTCCAATTTAAAGAAAAAGAAGTTTGTACTTACCATTACTATCGAGCCAGTATTAATTTTCCTGATACTTGCTTGCTGTTATGGACTCTGTGAATAGCTTGTTTTCCTAAGCTCATGAAGGATGTCTGTCTTGCTAAGGCTTAATAGGATAACCAGTTCATTTTTTTTTTCCCTTTGGACTTGCACACTTCTGTACTGTCAACTTCAGTCATGCTGTATATACATATCCTTCAAATCACTGAGGCAATAAAGGACTACTAGTTTTTTAACTTTTTATAGATAAAGCACATAATAAAAGTAACAACTATACTTACCTGGGTGTTACAAAACATCAGCTTTGTGAATGAAAATTAAAGATAGAAGAAGGAGCAATGTTCACAGTCTTGCTCCACTTCTTTTTCTATTTCTGTCTCCTAAGCTCAGAATCTGATTAGTATATTTAATTCCATGAAGCATCATGACTGGTCTACCTTTAATCAGCCTGTTGACATCCACCCCCTTTTCTTTCACATGTTGTACAATTCAAGGTAATCCTTTACTGACTTTGCAATATTCCTACACAAAACATAATGTTCATGCTATAGTATCATCACTGGAATGATTTTATTCTTCACATATGCAGCATGAAAAATGAGTCAAAAGAAGTATGTTTTTGAAGACCAAAGCAAGTATCATAATCAGTATTATAACTTAAATGCCATATCATTACAGTGCATGATATTACAGCTTTGTTAGAAATAACAATTTTGTTTTGTTTAAACACCTGATCTTCTTCTGCTTTATTAAGTTACTACTTCTATTAAGCTATTATGATTTTAAAAATAGATAAAAATTGTATTTTCAAATTACATACTGAATAGGAGGTAATTCTTCTTAGTATATACAGACAAACAGAGAAGAGGAATAGGGGAAAAAAGGCATCTCCCACACATTTCTGGGAGAAAAGGCATCTCCAGAACTTTCTGCTTTGCCATGAATAATTGGTTTACTCTGGCACCATTGCAGAACCAAGGGAGAAAAGAGTGAAATTATTACACAGCGCAAAGAAAACCTCTCTATTTTTAGTGTTTTAAAGAATACTGTTTTCTTAGTGTACTGCATTAACCTAGTGGCAAGAAACAGCCTTTTTGCAAAGATGCTGCTGTCTTCTGGATAAGTGAAACTTCTGAGATCCTACAGAGATGTTGCCCTGACCATACTCCAGTCAGAACCACTACACCCTCCATTCAATTGCTGCTGAATTTAATTTGGAGCTTTTCTAAATTGCTCTAGTTGCTAGATAACTACAGCATTTGGCTCTTCAGCTGTCTAGTTTCATATGTATATAGTTTCATGCGTAAACTTCAAACAGTAACTGTCCTTGAGAAAAAGAATAGGTATTTCCAAATTAAAATTCAAGCCTTGATCTACAAACGGGGCAAAGTAAGCAGTTAAGAAGCCAGCAGAAGTTTTATTTTAACTAGAAGATTAAATTTATCAACATAGTTGTCTTAAACAAGAGGCATTTTTCTTCTCTGCATATAGTTTATCTATGGGGAAGGAAAAGGTAAATGAAAGCTTAAACAGGCTTTTAAAAAGTTTGGCTTAGATTTTGAAAATCTATAAATATTAAAAATCATTGATATACCATAAGTTATTAAAATTGGAAAATCATTAAAATATTACTCTCAAAATTAGAGATTATTCAAGTGTTGCTTCCTTTGTCATACTATTCTTTTTCTGCTTTTCTTCATGCAGTAAGATGAACATTTTCAAATTATTTATTAGCATTGTAATTGCAGATACATAGTTATACAGATTCTCAAATAAAAAATTTGGCAGATGATTAATACCAGTATTGGTTATAGCTACTTTGTTTGGTGTTTCACGGATCCAAACCTATCTCTATAGAATTCACCATAATTTCCTACATGAAAAACTAGTATTCAGATGGGTCTTAGACACATACATTTAGTTACCTCAAAGTGATAAATTATTTATTTTTACACTACCTGTATTTGCTCTCTGCTTTATCCTCCCTCTTCCATCTGCTCCTCAGTCCTTTACTGTTCATCTTTCTTAATATGCAAGTACCACAGTACTAGTAAAAATTTCCTTTCATTCCTTAGCTTCCATCACTTTTACAATGTTCTCATTTCCTTGTATGAGCAACCTGCAACTAGGCTTCCTTCTGTCCCATAGGTTTTTTAAAAAGATGCAATTTTGTGGTAACTGTAGCCCACGACACCTTTTCACAATTCCCCTTCTCTGTAAAAGCAATTTTTAGGGGAACAAGTTTATTGATTTCCTTCTGCTTTCCAGGTAGCTCAAGAGATAACCTGGTTGTTTTCATTTGTAAATACAGCTGAAACAAGGGAGAGAATGAAGCTGTGTAGTACATCAAATGTTCCAAGTCTGTCAGAAATGCTTCTTGCTGTAAGGTTTTATATGCACTACCTTACCCAAAGAAACTCCCAAACTGCTATTCATAGTGTGACACTGGATGGGAAAATAAAGAACAATTAGGATTTGTAGAACAGTTTCACTGATTCCAATTTGCTGAGAATTTTGAAACAAATACGACACCAATCACTGTGAAAAAAAAATCCAAATTACTCTGAGTAAACAGATCACATATTACAGTGTTTGTATTTATCACTCTAATTGCATTTCTTTTTATATCACTGCTATGACTGCAGAACGACAAACTATGAGCCATTATATAATGACAATAATAATAATAAAACCAGTAAACTTTTATTTTGAAAATATTGGCAACATTCTTTTTAATAATTTGATAAATTAAGGCACAAAACTGTAGCATTAAGCATACACAAGTAAATATTTTAATTCATGTAATGCTTTCCGAGTCTTACACCTGAGGTCAATGTATTTCTTTCAGCTGTAAAATTCTTAATAGCAATAACAATCTTAGCATCTCCATTAAAGATTCTGTGCATAATATTACAATAATATTTTTCTGTGAATAATAATTCTGTGTGTTATTCTGTGCATAATGTCTTATTCTTCTTCCTCCATTATTCTCTATTTCCATTTCTAATTACCAGAGAATGAAATAACTCACTGCCTAGGGTCAATAAGTACATTATTATGTGTTAAAAATACTAATGGTTAGGCTTTTGCAGATAGTTCTCCAATACCTTTTTGAAAAATAAGTTATTGTATTATACCTTTAAATTCAGGTACATACACTTGGTAAATGCAGGCCAAATCAGAATGGATAAATAAATGCTTGGAAGATTAATACAAATTAGATTATTAATGTAAAAGATATCACATATTCACCATTTACAAATGCCATTACCCTAAAAATAACTATTATTGGTAGGATTTTCAGCAGTGGATGCTGATTTTTGTGACAGATAGAGTTTAAAGAATGGAGAAAGGAAAAAATTATAAAGAAATAACTAAGACAAACTCGGAGGATGTAAATACAGAATTCAAACAGCAGGCAAAGTCAGACAGCCCTCTTTGTAATGCTGTGACTCCTTCCAGTGGAGGAAAGACCAAATCAAACTAAAATCTTAACAGCAAAAAATGTAATAACTTGATTTTAGGACAAAAAAACAGCCTGTGCTCAACAACTTAACAATTCTACCTATCTGTTGTTTGCTTGCTTGGGATAATGGTTGTCCAGTTCTAATTCAGGCCTGAAAATACCTACAGAGATTTGCTCAGGAACCAAAGGAAAGGCTCAAAATATCATAGTTGCACATTTACTAGATAAGCAATTCTAATTTATTCCTAATTTAGCATTTGATAGGAAAAGTAACCTAAAGAAATCAGTTTTTTGAACTAAAGATTAGCATTCATTCCAATCCAATGTTTTATCAACTGGTGTGCAATAGCTCGACTCGGAGGTATAAAGAAAGAATGCTGGTTTCCTTTAACGAGAACTTCCACCACCTGCAATAAAACCAGATATTTTTATCCTTAGAAGAGAATATTATAGAATATAATATATATAGAATCTGACATTACATTAATGCAAAGAATCTGTCTAACATTACTACAGCTATTAAAGTGGCATTAACAGATTCTTCAACACAGATGCATTAAAAAAACCCACATTGTGTGAATTCGGACATTTTTGAGTTTAAATGTGTCCCAAAGGATAGCACTTTCCTTACAGAACTGTGGCGATAGGCTGCTAGTACACTATTTAAGGTTTTTGTGAAGCCTTTTTATGGTAAGGACCACCAGATGGAGCTCTACACTGTGACAAGTGACATAATACTTATTTAATTTTTACATTTAGTGCAAAGGAAGCGTGTTTTCTTGGTTTTTCTGAAACAGTTGCAAGAAATTTGGGAACATACTTTTAGTTCAGCTGATTTCTGAAATACATTTATTTCCAGCTCTATACCACCCTGCATGTGACTAGCTGTATTCAGAACTGATGCTCATTTAAATAATGTTCCCAGTGTTGTTGACAGAAATACACTGAGATCGTAGGTGACTAACTTTGTCTTCAAGTTGACTTACAGTCATTACACTTGGAACTGCCAGGCAGAGGTCCAGTGCTATTAAGAGTTTAGCTCCTAAGTTGCCTGTGGGAAAACCTGTGAAGACTATATTGTGTAAGAAATCTTTCCATCTTCTACTCATGAACTGAAATTTTTCTGTGAAATTCTTTTTTTGCCTCTCTTTTATTTATCTATATTTGAACTTCTCAGGCAAGCTAAGTGTAGGATTTCCTATTAATGCATTGTGAAGTGCATTCAATACCAGATACTAAAATAGTATTCCATGAAAAAAATATGTTCCAACTAATGAATTCCCAGAGTTCTTACCTTAACCTACCCCATCCCAGCAAATCTGGTAGCATGGCTGTTTGGAGAACCTCTCAAGAGGTTCATTATATACTACTTCTGCCAAAGAGAAAAGCATAGGCTTGTGATTCCTCCAATAAGGAAGTCGGATAAAATAAGGATAATCCCGACATCTCCCAAAAGGAAAAGGTAAAGATCTAACTGGCAAAAGTGTCATAAAATGGGCTTGCAGGTGACTCAGACATTACTGTGAATATCTGCCTTTCTCTGGCCATGTGTAATCTACATCTATGACACAATGCAACCATAGTATGATAAAATGGGGAGTGTACATGCTCATTCAACTTGATGAAAAAAGCAAGTATCTGTCGTATGTCAGAACCAGTGCAGTCACAGACTAATCAATAGAAGAAGGAAATTAAATTGAACTTTACCTGTTCTCTAGTGAACCAGCGGGCATCCTCTATTTCATTCTTGTCAACTTTAATTTCTGTGGACACTGCAACAGCTAGGCAGCCAATCATTAGGGAGGAGGGCATTGGCCATGGCTGACAAGAGACGTACTGAACATGGCCAACTTTGACTCCAGCCTCCTCTTCCACTTCTCTTCGAACAGCATCTTCTATAGTTTCGCCTAATCAAAAAGGGCAAAGAACAAGCAGCTGATGAAAATACTCCAAGCAACAATCACATCCTGTGCTTTGAATTGACTCTAAAGATTTGAAACTGCCCAAGGCAATTATCTGTCAAGATCTAGTTCATAGATCAGGGCACAGACCTCAAGCACAAGATACAAGAGTCTACTAGGGTAAAACAGACACCAAAGCAAAATGGAACTTTGAAAATAAAGTGTAATGATTTCTCCATTGTAATATTTATTTACTGAATTGATTATTTATCATACACACAAAAACAATTATTAGCACAACTAAGAATCTGAAAAACTGGGTAGGAAATACATTCGTCCTTTAATTTTTCTTGGAATGCTGATCTGTTCGTTTATAAGTAATTTTTGGATTTTCAATATGATTGTAACAGCATGTACTATGTCTTGAAAACTCTGTATTTAAAATACAATAGTAATAATATTGTGACTTAGAAGATTTGATAACATTTCTGCATTATAGCATTCATTTTGCTTCACTTATTCATCATTGTCTTAAAAAATACAGACAATATTCCAAACGGAAAGTGCAACAGGAAGCTTTTCTTCCATATTCAAAGAAAACTGCTGGATGTGTAGTGATGATGGTCAAAGGCTTACATATGCACACAGGTACTGTGTTGTAACCACAGATTACAGGTTCATTAAAGCAGATACCAGAGAGTTTTAGTTTAGCTACATTTAGCTCCTCAGAGTAGCTGATTTTATTAATGGCTACTCTTAGATTTCATTTTCTATACTTGAATTCAGTATCTGTAAATAATTAAGCTAGCAGAAGAAGGAAAGGAATGAAGAAAGAAACGTCTTGACTTTTTTCAAATGACACCTAAATAAACTTATTCATGCTGCCATGGTATGTCAACCTGCACTATTTACTGAATACACTTATACACTGTAATTTAATAGGTGATTAAAATGTATTCCAAAAGTAAGAATGTTTTACAAACTGTTCTGCAGTTACTAATAATTGTAAGTATTTCCAACTATTATTACTTTATACAGCTAGCAAAATATCTTTTTTCTTTCAAAATTATCTAATTTCTACTTATCTTCCATATAATCAATCAGATCCTAAATGTGTAAGCATATGCTTAAATTTATGTTCATCTCAAATTGTAGTTTATCTCCTATTTTTCCTATGCTTAAATCCTTTGCTAAGTAACACCAAACAATTTTTTTCAATTTTTTTCACTTAAAGATGTGATTTAAGAGTGCATGATAAGAAAACTATTTAAAGTTTTTATTTATTCAAGTTGCCTTTTGCTTTTTTAATAAATCAAAGTACAGAATAAGCATTTTCATTACAACTCATCTAACTGGAAGTAAAAACCTTCATTTGACATAACTTGAAATTTATTTCTGTATTATGGTAGAGATACAATACTGTTATGTGAGAAAAATATTTTGTAAGAGAAAATAAATTACTTACCAGGTTCTACAAATCCAGCAAGACAGGTAAACATTCCTGGGGGAAACCTCTTCTGCCTACCTAAAAGGCAGTGGTTCCCATCTGGATGAATGACTTGCATTATCACAACAGGATCTGTACAGGACATGAAAGGAATATATTTCAGCTTTCAAGGGGTGTAAAAGCAGTAAAGAATTCCAGCCTATTCAATACCAGTGCATGTAAAGACAAATAAGGTATCTTAAAGCGATTGAAATCGTAACTGTGTACATGCCCTGAGCAAGCTGTTAAATTTATTTCACTTCAGGTTTTTTCTCCCTGGAACAAGATGACTGTTTATTTTGTTTTGCAACATACAGGATTAGTAGAAGCAGTTTATTAACCGAGGTTTGAGAAGCAGGACAGGAGTCACCTATAACCAAAGCGCACAATCTATTAAGAGTATCAGCAATACTAACCTAGTTATGCATCCAGCACACAGCAATAGTTTCTGCAGCAAACTCATTTATTGTCACCTCCTCTACACCCATAGAGGTCTGAAGAAGGTCCTTTTGACTGAATACCAAAGAAGAACCTCAAGTAGCAATGCAAATACCAAGTAAACTTTCCACCTTTGACTTTGTTTAGTCTTTGCTATCAGCCTCTCCTATAATGTTGCACTTTAACCTGCTTTCTGACTTCTGGTCATTTTATCTATCTTTTTCTTTCTGGCTTAATATTACCTGCTATGGGTATCATCAACCCTGTTCACTTGTGACCTTTTCCCCTTTTTTACTGCTATCTAGCTTTTAAGTATTTCAATATTTCAGTTGTGTGTGTTTTTTTTCTATCTACCTGTTTATATTTCTTCCCTTGCTAATGATTTTAATGTGGTTTTTTTTATTATTTTTCCCCAACCACTAGTATTATCTCTGTATGAAAAGGCTTGCTTCACCATCCACTATGGATAATAAAGATTGTTGTCCTGCCCAAAGTTATCTACCACAATATAAAATGTGAACTGCTGCTGCCTGTAAACTTCCTTCAGAGAAAGGCCTCAGTAGTAGAGGTGGATTCCTCACCCTTTCCTATATAACCCCATTCTTTCTCTAGGTTTGTTGTGCCACTATTACTTTAGCAAGCTTCACTATAGCCCACAAAACAGAACAAGACAGAACAGCTTTGACAGCTACGAAGATGTATCTAGAGCATGGAAGAGAACATGAAACTCAGAAATACAGCACACACAAGATCCACAACTACAGCTGCAGGAGAGGACAAGGAAGGGGAATAAAACGTGACTGAAGTGTCACTAATGATCCAGGAAAAAAAAGGTGTTTTCCTTCCTTTGTTTCTCCATCTATAACATAGTACACTTCATTTGCAAGACATGAATAAAAGGAGGTATGACACAGAAGATGACCATACAGACAGAAAGACTGTCTATACAAGCTTATATTCTTCCTAGAAATAGGCCTAGCAGTTTGTGACTGGTAATGAGTAGTTTTAAGCCAGTGATGACGGCTAATAGAATTAAGGTGGCACTACAGGAAAATGAGCACTATGTAAGAACTTTCATACAGGGTCAATCTGATAGAGATCTATTTCAAGCTCAGAGGACTTGCAGAAGGGGACAAACCAATATGCAGGTAGGGAAAAAAGTAAAACGTGACCCCTTGTACTGTCAGTATCTCACATTGTTGGAATTTTTGCAGTTAACGCTTGCTATTTTCACAACAGTTCTGTATCAAAAACTACTGCAAGAAAGAGAACCCTGAGCTACTTAATCCTAAATAGACCTGGAGAAACACAGACTGGGGAGAAACAAGTATGTAAGACCTGGGACAGAAATGAGCAGCTGAAGTAACTAGAAATAAATTGATTTGCATGTATATAATAATACAAACAAGCCATCTGTGAGCAATTATTTTACACCATTCTCACCAACTCTTGGATATGATGTGTTGTGAACTCCCTGGAGACTGCGGCAATCTTCTTTTAAGCAAGTTTTCTTATAGCCCCCTTCTTCAATCTTGGTTGCACTCCCACAGGTTGGGCAGAATCGGTAGCGGTCGTGCCATGCTAGGACACACCTAGCCTGGGCTACTACTCCTTAAAAACAATATATTGAAAATTCACAAAATCAAATACTAATTCATATGAGCTTTTAACAGTATAGAAAAAGAAACTAGTGAAGTTTAGCATAAAAGGACTGCGGTAAGACTGTAGCTTGAATTGTAACCTGCTACAAGAGGAGTTTAGCAATATGACCTTTTGCTTTCTAGCACAGTTCATGCAACAAAACAGCTACAGAACAATTTATACATTCAGAAACAAATTCATCCGGATCAATATACGTTGTTTCTCACAAAAGTTACTTCATCTGGGCAAAGTGCCAGATTTATATATCACAGCCTTTCCAGATGACCATTTTAGGGCTACTACAGGCATTGATGTAATAATGCATTGTTCCATTTAAACCTGAGGTGCAAGTCAAGCTTCCCTTTGTCCTTCTGTAAAAGCAAAACTGCTACAACAGTAGTTGTTAACAATATGTCCATAATAACACTCAATCACTTTGGGATCGTGATCTTTCAACACTTCCCTCTCAGATGAGTAGCCAATACAACTTTCAGTAAGGGCTTAGGTCTCATTTCTCATAAAGAAAAACTCAGTAATGATAGATTTTTTTCCCCCCTCATTTTAGAACACCAATGCACATGCATGAAAACTTCAGTAACATAATTTATAAAAAGATATTATCGATAGATTTTACTGTCTAATATTTTCCATTGCAGAAAGTTAGCCCTTTGCAACTACACAGGTTCTTACACACAATATCCTTCACAAAACCATTAACACGCTTTCAAAATCAAGGTATTTCTAAAGCCACTGAAAATATCAGATTCCTTTGTAGTGGTTTGCTCTTACATTATACCTCAGTAAGTCCCAAAGAGTATCTTTCTGATTACACATTTGGTACCTGCTGCATTTTATGCATCTTACCAGCTTCTTTTTCAGGCAGCTGCAGTAGTGCTGGCATCGGTGGGTGAAGAAAGTAACAGTCCTCGTGCTTCTGTTTAAATTTCTCAGCAGAAGCAGAATCTATGCTAAGAGCAAACCAAGCAACTAACCCATCCTCTTCATCTTCTTGCAGAACTCTTCCACTGCAAGCAGCCGTCAGGCTCATGTTGAACTGAAGTTCAACTCCAAGAAAAATCAAGGTGCATTCCTCGGTCTGGTTCACGAACTGCTCCACATCCTTGTGGTACAGCCTGCAAAGCTTTACTTCTGGTTGCTGTGAACTATCTATTCCCCCACCCAAAGTAACCAGAGGACTAAGGTTTGAGAAGAGGACGAATACAGTTGTTGGATGGCTTTGCTTTTTAGTTAGCCACTTTGAATCTGTTCTTTTATCACTCCTTCTGTCCAGAAGTGTTGTGCCAAAATAATTTTCATATTCTTTCACATCATTTGGCAAAAAGCTAGGCTTCTGATCACCCTTCACATTAGCCAACAAATTAGCTATGTGTTTGTACCCCCAAAATTTAGCAATGTCCAGAGCTGTCTGCCTTGATTTATTAATGATGGATCTGTCACACCTAAAGAAACAGAAAAGAACTGTAGTTACCAGGGTAAGTATGTTTAGGAAGAATCCTAGTGCTGTATTATTCTTACTTACAGCACACACATCTGATAGACTAAGTTGTAGGATCTTCTAGATGCTCTGTCTATACCGGGGCACTCTTTAGGCTAAATATTTAGCATCATGGTAATGAAAAATAAGCATATTTAACTTTCTTTTGTTAAGGCCAGATTTCCCATTTTTGTTGATCCACTCTAGATTATCACTCACTGAGGTTCATATAGTACTGCAACAGCAATTAATTAATTAAAATTCCACATGCTGTATCATGGACAAAAAAAAAGGGTCAAGGTAGAAATTGAAAGTCGGGCTACAGGTCTGTTCCTTAGAACCAGTCATGGAAAAAAAAAAGCAATTTAACAAACATTAACAAACATTTCTAGAAGCTACTGAAAGCAGCATCGAAACATTTACAATAAAGCATTTTATTGTCACTTGGCTTGTTGGGCCTGGAGGAGACTGAGGGGCGACCCTATTGTAGTCTTCAGCATCCTCACAAGGGGAAGAAGAGGCACAAGCACTGATCTCTTCTCTCTAGTGAACAGTGACAGCACCCAAGGCAATGTCATATGGCTGTGTCAGGGGAGGTTTAGGTTGGACACCAGGCAAAGGTTCTGCACCCAGAGGGTGGTTGGGCACTAGAACAGGCTCCCCAGTGAAGCGGTCACAGGACCAAGCCTGTTGGCCTGTCGGGGAATTTCAGTGTATTTTAGAAAAGTATTTAAAAATTTTAAAATTTTTGGTGCTAAAAAAACTATTGCTGCTATTAAAAGATTAAGTTTCCTTTAGGCAAAATACTGCTTAATATTCTACTTAATATCCTATCTCTTAACAAACTAAATTTTGTTTTGATTAGTCTTTTCCCTTCTATCTGCTTAGGTATGTGCAGACTATGATCAGGCTGCTCTTTAGTGTCCATGACAGTGGCTGGAACTCCTTACTTCACCAAGACATCTTTTTCCAGTCTACAAATGCTTCCTGTAGCTTTTCTCAAACATGGATAAAATACATGGGGATCAGGCACAGCATGGCCAGCAGCTCAAGCAAGGTGACTGCTGCTCTGGTGCGGCCTCATCCCGAGTCCTGTGAGCAGTTTTGGGCACCACAGTATGTGAAAGACCTAAAGCTATAAGAGCATCCAAAAGAGAGCCATGAAGATAACAAAGGACCTAGAAAGGGAGCTTTTTCAATCTGGAGGAGACTGCAGGGTAAACTCATCCCAGATTGCAGTTTCCTCACAAGGGGAAGAGAGCAGCAGGCACTGATCTATTCCCTCCAGTGACCAGTGACTCGATCTGAGGGAATGACCTGAAGCTGTGCCGGGGGAGGTTTAGGTTGGGTACTAGGAAAAGGTTCATCACCCAGAGGGTGGCTGGGCAGAGGAACAGGCGTCTCAGTGAAGGGGTCACAGCATCCAGTCTCTCTGAGTTCAAGGAGCATTTGGACAACACTCTCAGGCCCATGGTGTGATTCCTAGTATTCCTGTGCAGGGTCAGGAGTTGGACTGTGATGATCCCCATGGGTCTCTTCCAACTTAGGATATTCTACAATTCTATGATAAAGTCTGACTAGCTTTCCAGGATTATTCTCTATAATGTTATGAAATATTACCTTCATAGACATTCATGTTTATATAACCAGCAGCTGTAATTGTCAAAATAATTATTATAACTAAGCATTAACTAAAATGAGTGCAACGAGGTCAATACCATCACCTCAGGAACTGTATTCACTTGCCTAAGAGAATGAGTCTGAAAAGGATATTTAAAAGCGATACTCACTTTTTTACAGTAAGTGTAAGTTAAAAAACTGTTACTCTACTTAACAACTGGTAAATTCACCGAAATCTCAGAAGATTCCTCAATCCAAAAATCTGGCACTGACATACTCCTCTACATGCTGGAATGTACTGATTACAGTACAAACCAGTGGTTCATCTAATGCTCCATAACGACATACTAACTAAAACTACATACTAACTGATGTACTCACAACTATGGAACAAACTAAACTTTCTTGATTCTGTAAGTATGAGTGTAGAAAGGAATAGCATAGGCTTGATTAATGTAGAGCTCAGCTGAATTACATCTGACTCTAATCTTCTGTTTTCAAATGTTTTCCATTTGAAATATTTGTATCTCAACATTATTTAGACTCGAGATAAATTTTCTTTGGGGATTTGAGAAGAACTTTGAAGCATTCTTCCCATTTTTGAGTGTCTTGAAATATTAGAACTACAACAGATGACTTGAAAATAGGAAGTTTTTGTCAAGCAATAAACACGGTCAGTGTCATACCAACTTAAGAAGACAACATTTACCAGGTCAAGGAAGGAGCAGGATGTGTGTTGTCCAAAAACTAAGATACAACTGAAATTTATCAACTGGTAACTTTGTAAAGGTATATATATCTGTCATGTCCTACTTGAGTCAGCATGTCAGCAAATACTCTGAACTATAACATAAGTGCAATTAGATCATGAACAAAGCACAGAGAAAAATCTAAATGGAAAAATCAAATACACCAAATTTATATTCAGTACAGTGGTTGGAATGGAATGCAAACTTTGTTCTACTCTGTTGGCCTATCCCAGAAGATCAAAATAATAATTTTAGAGATGCTTTTAAGAGTTTCCTAAACAACATGGAAAAGCATGATGTAACAGCAGAATCCAGTCATAAAATGACACAGAGTACACTTTCCTGAGTTTCAACCATGAAATTCTGCCACTGCCTGTCAGAGCTACTGTTCTGGGATAAAAGGGAAACAGGCAGAAAGGGGTGCAAATCAGAGCTCCTGAAAGGGGGCCTACTAAGCAGCTTACCCTTTTTCAAGAAGAACCTGCACAACCTCGAGGTGTCCATTCCTGGCACCGTACATCAGGGCTGTCCAGCCGTTCCCTGCAGCTGCATTGACAAGTGAAGGAGAGCGGCTGAGCAACGCTTTCAGTCTGACTGCATCTCCAACAGCAGCAAAATTGTGCAGCTGAGAAATCATTTCCTGGCGGAGGTTCTTTTCCAAGTCTGCCATCCTGACAACTAAGTTTAAAAAGAGAAAACAAAATGCCCGAGAACATTAGGGTTATTATCCAGCGTTAGTAAAAAGATTTAAGTGAAAAAAATGAAGTTGAATGCTGTACAGACAACACCTATTATCTCAAAAGACGCTGACGAAGCAGTCAAATCCTTGTGAACATTGCTTTTCTAAAACAGACCTTTGTCCTGCCTATCTCCGAATACACTGAAATTTACCTTAACAAAACCAATTTTAGAAGAGGCTTAAACAGAGGAAGATTTCGCCATGAAAATGACGCTCTTTTAAATACGGAAAACGCTGCGGTTTCTCGAGCAAACACACGCACACACACAGAGACATACCTACACAGACATACACACACCGAGACAGACAGACGTTCAGACATTAACACGCACCCCCCGCGGCTGCTGGGACCGCTGCGCAACACAGCGACAGCTTCCATTCCCTAAGCGACCGTCCCAAGGACACGGACACGGACACGGACACGGACACGGACACGGACACGGACACGGACACGGACACGGACCACCCCCTCCACCGAGCTCACAGCGGCGGCGCAGCCCCCGGGCCCCGCCCGCGGGTCGCGGTTCCTCCGCCGAGGGGGCGCGGCCGCCCCGCCCGCCCGGCCCAGGAGCCCCGCTGGGGCAGCGCGGCTGCGGAGCCGGGACGGGCTGTGCCGTGCTGAGCCTGGGGCCGACCCCGGTGGGGATTCATCAGCAGGCTTGGCTGGCGCAGTATTCCCGGCAGGAATGGCCGTGAACACCGCTCAGGGTTTAAAGGGCGGACTGCCATTTTGTCCGCCGGGCAGGAATGTCGGCGGCTGTAGGGAAGCGGTGGGAGTGATTTTTGGCATTGCGCTAGCAGGAGGCGAATTGTAGGTGGCGATAAGTTGCGCAAGTGGTTGTGAGGCAAGTGGAGCAAATGAGACGACTTGGCAGGGGAGAAGAGATAGCAGGGAAATCGGGATAAAGTTTCAGTGCGCTCTGTTAAGCCTAATAAAAGCAGGGGAAATGCCAGTCCTATAGAAGGGAACATGAGGCTGTTTGTCCAATGCGTTTGCACCTGAGAGTACTTAAAAATCTCAAACCCAGCCAGTTTTTGAAAAGTCAAGCTGTCATACTGTACAGTAAAATCCTGCAAAACAGATTGCCGTTCTCCCAGTTGCTTAAGGTTGGAATACAAAGGTTAAACGGATTCCATTCATCACTACTACAATTTTGGTTTGGCACTTGAGTTCATATTAAACATGAATGACTAACTCGTAGGGATCTGTTTTAGTGTTTTATTTAAGATATTTACTATTCTTTTCTAATAATGACTTCTTATGAGCTTGCTTTTAAATATGACTTTCAGAAGGTTTAATGGGTCCATCAGAGCTTTAGCTGGAGAATCATAAACACACACACATACACACACACACGCACACACACACGCACACACATATATATAATATCTATATAACCTATTACTCAAGGACATTGTCATTTTTGAATCATTGGGAGCACTAGAGAAGGCCAGTAACGTAGGATCAGGAATAAATAATAAAAGAAAGCTTTTTTTTTTTTTTACTTGCTGATGGTAGGGTGGATTCTCTTGTGTCCAGATGACATGTCAGCAGTCCTCAATTTGCATAATTTTAACTACCTTGGATGGAATTTGTGCCATCTCCCAGTGCATCTTTGCAAAAACTACTTAGTCCCACTTGTTTTAAATATTACATACAGGCTTGTGAGTTTGAAAATGTTTTTGTTCACCTAAGAGGTTTAATTATTTTTCTGGATAAAATGTTGTCAATTATTGTGAGTATGTAGAACTCTGTTTAATCATTCAGATGAATTTTCCAAGATTTTTCTTTGGAATTAAAATATGAAATGGCAATTTGCTTTAAAAAGCTGCTTTTTTCCTTAGGTATATTCAAAACCTAAGTAAAGCTCACTGAGAGAGTCAAAATGGTGTTGGACTTGGGTGTGCCATAGGTCTTGAATTTTGAAGTAAATAAAGCCTGTACTGGCTGGTAGCTGATCTGACCGAGTCTGTTGTCTATTTAATAGTGGGGAGCAGAGTTGTAAAAGTGTATTTTTAAGGCTTCAGGAATCTCAGTGAGGTTGTCAGTGTGAGAAAGGAAATGGAGGCTGTGCCACTAATTTACTCTGATCTTGAATAGACTCTAGTGGGTCTGTATTGATAGTGACTAATGATAGTCTTTTCGAAATGCTTGCTGATTACTGCAGACAACAGCCAGGGAGTAATATCGGAATGCCCTCATGCCCTATTAATTTTGTGCTGCAGCCTTCAGAAAAAAATTGCATGTGCTGTAAAGAATGTGCCTAAGCGCCATTGGGAGCACTGCAATGTGTGGTCAAAATAAAAGTTGGAGTGCCTGCAACAAGTGAGACAGGAGTGCTCCTGTCTGGTCAGAGGTACCTTCTAAATATTTTTATTTAAATTAATAAACTGTGCTGAGGGAGATGTCTGAAAAAGTCCCTGGTTGTTTAGGTTAGTAGATTTATTAAAAATAATGTAAAATGTAATTATTTTTATGTTTATATAGTTTAAATTCTTTAGAGAAAGGACCTGGATTAATGTCGTTTTAGTGTTGAGGCTAGATTACACACAAGAATAATCTATTTTAATGCTTTTCAGATTCAGTAAAACAGTAGCAATATCACAGGTTTGCTAGTTCTTTGTTTGGACTTGTACTTCATTCTACCCTCTTAATTTCACCATGTTTTATGAAAGGTCTGTTTTTCAGAGTTGATGTGCTGGGTGAAGGTTAAAAGGCAAAAAAAAAAATAAAAAATTGTTCATCGGAAGCAAAACAAAGCAAGACACTGGATGTGTAAAAGGAATGTGTTGTCAAGTAGTTTATGTACAATGCTTTATAATTAAGCTTTGCAGACCTCTTCAAAATAAAATTTTAGTACATATATAGCTTGACCATAATAGTATGCTTTGGAGTTTTCAACCAAGGCTTTTGGACAATCTAACTTATTTTTCCCAAGCATGTCCCTGATTAATTTTCAAACTATCCTTCCGGAGAAATGGCTCTGTAAGCGTTAAAGGGCCTGATCTAGGCTCCATTGGTACAAATGTGAGTCTCTTGGTACTGAAGAGTTGGAACCATTTTGGCGGGAGTTTTGACTTTCTTGTTAGGAAGGAGCTGTAGTGAACCTGTATGGCAGTAATAGTCATGAAAAAAACCCACTTGCAGCTATCAGTTCATTTTAGTTAACCCCCCCACAATACTGTTAGGTGTTTGTAATACTAACTCTGGACCTCAGCTATCAATCTATAAAATGGAATAAGAGTTCTTTTGACTCAAAAATCTTTCAGTCAGCTGAACAGGAAGTTTCTGCTGTGAAATATACTGCAATATATGCTGTGCCTAGAAACAAAGGAATGTAGCAGCATCAATCTGCTCATAATGTATTGCTGAAAAGTGGATGGTTTATGATATGATGGTTAATGAAACATATTTGCCCTAAACAATTAATGTGAAGAGTGGGAGGTGATGAGTGCAGAAACTTAATAAATGTGCATGAGTTAAATTTGTAGGGACAGTATGCCTGGTGTGGAGAACTGGAAAGCAAAAACACAGCCATCAGGATTTCCAGCTGGGGAGGTCTTAGGTTTTCAGCAAGTGGCTTTTCAGACAGACCATTGCTCTGAAAGGCCCTGACTGCTTCCTCTGTGAGACTGAAAGCCTGACTGACCGCTGCCCTGTTTTCCTCTCCTTCACCTTTCTTCATCTTCATTCTCTGGAGAAAAATTAAGGTAATAAAAATTTAACTATTCAAGGATCTAGTCCACAGTGCAACGCAAAAGGCAACATGTATAGTGTAGGAATCTGCCAGAGTCCTCACTACCTTAGAAACTGTGTTAAGGCTACATAAGAAAGAAGTAATACCTCTAAGTGGGGATAAGGGTTTGGGCAGGGGTAAGATTATTACGTGTGCTTTGTGGCTGATGGAGATTATTCTAATTTTCTGCAATTATTCTTGTGTTCTCAGTCTTCTCATTCTAATTTGGTTCCTTTTGTTAAGTGCTTGTATTTAACTCATTGCTTATGAATGTGGCAGCATGGCTCCCTGAGTTGTTGACAGGTTAATTTAGTTTCCCAACTTTCTCAGGTGATGGCTGAGTTGGTATTTGAATTGTTTAATAAAGGTCGATTATTAAAAGTGGGTTTAATAATCTGTCTGTTTCTGGCCTACAAATACTTCCTCATGATCAGTGAAATCATATTTTACAGAAAATTTGAGTTGAAGTAGTGTTATTATTCTTCCTGTTCTCTAGACTGCTGTCTGAGGCCCAGAGTTAGTATTAAAAACATCTAACAGTGTTTTTTGTTTGTTTGTTTTAAAGAAAAAAACCTGATATCTGTTAATGTTTTTTTAAAATTGTCTTCATGCAGCTTGTTTCAAATTCAAAGGATGACTTCCCTTAAACTAAAAGGGAGTTTAAAAATAGAAAACCAGTTTTATTTGTTTTGGAAAAAAGGAGAATTTCTATATAAACATGGGAAATGGTGGAGCCAATACTGTGATAAAAATTAAATTTCTCCAAAGCAGGTTTTATAAAAATGTTCTTTCTCTGCATTAATTCTTTGCCTTGATCCTATTCAGTATCTATCTCCATAATAAATGAAGCAGATAACATGCAAATTATTTTATCTTTTTTAAAAAATCCCTTATTTTGTTCCCAGAAGACAGACAATGTACATGCATTATAAGAAAAATACTATTGTTAGAAAAGAATATGTGATCACATTGTGGAGTCCTGTTAAAATCTAGATGAATGAAAGTTGCATTAATTATGACACTTTCTAATGTTAGGGTTTTACTTTGCAATGTTTGAAATCTGATTACAAGGTTTTGTTTTCTTTTCATTTAGTTTTTTTGTATCTATATGTGAAACATTTGAAGTTCAGCTTAATCTTCCTTTTGAGGATTAAAAAAGATGTAGTTTGCGTTTTCGGTAGAATTGGTGTTGTAAGATCCTCCAGGCGTTTTTTTTGCTGACTCAGATAGAGATAGTGGTAGGTGGAGGTAATCCTTAAGAGTGATATCAGAAAGAAAAAAAAACAGGATGTTGTCACTAAGTACTCTCTGTAAACAGGGAAATTAGGTTCATTCAGTCCTGGCCCGGCCCCTCTGCCCTGATCCTAGACCCTCTCGCCTGCCCTGCAGGTCCCCAGATCTCCAGCTGGTCCAGCTCAGTGCTCACACACTCACCCCCCAGCACCCCACGTGCACGGGTCCCCTGGGGCACACCAGGACGACCCTGTGCCTGCCTGAGACCCCTGCCCTGACCAAGGGTCCCTGACTCCAAGTTTGCTGGTGATGACACACGTGCATCCCATGCACACCTGCTCTGGTGGGGGACAGAGACACTCACCCACCAGCAGCCAACTCAAGGCACACGAGCTGTGACCTGTGGTCCTGCTGCAGCCACCAGTGCTCATCCCCTGACTTCCTCACTCACGCCAGTGCCGTCCAGCTTCTGGTTTTGGGAATAAACGCTGCTTCTGTCCTGTGAGTGGAAGAGTCCCTTCTTGCTGCAGTATCTGGTCCTGGGATCTCCCCAGTCACTCCAGTGTCTGACACCACAGGGCATGGACAACCACATCTTCTGTCTGACTCCAGTGACTGGCACCACATTCCATTCCTGCACACACAACATGCAGGCCCCGCCCGCCAGTATCTAGTGCTAAGTCCTTGCAACACACGCATGCATTGGACAGTGTGATTATGCAGAGAGGAAGGTGAGAGAAGTTTTCATAAGAAGATGAGACAGACTGTGACCATCAGCTGGAAGAGTGTGCTGAACAGGCAGCTGTATTTTCCAGGCAGCTGGACCCCTTTGTACCCTTTCTATCTGTCAAATACCCTTAAAAATACTGACACTCACTCATTTCCACATACCCTTACTGTAGCCATCATACAATATTTTGTATCTATCAGCTTAAACTATTTGCCTATCTTCTGGATCTGCTTATATCTGCAGTCTTGATTCCTACCACAGATTTCATGCTCATTATACTGCTTTCCTCTTTCTTACTATTCATCTTACCCAACTTCTTCCATAATTTTGTCCCACCCTATGGCAGTTAAGTCTTCAGTGTAGGTACTCAAATTGCTACATCCTGTCTGTTGATGTCCAGTTATCTTTTCCTATTCTTTTATTTTTCCCAGATAGTTTGTCTTGTTTTCAGGCTGGTGGTTGCTCAGTTTGTTTAGTCCAAGATGTCTATTGCTTCTTTGGCATTGGTTAAAAACATGTCTCATGGTGTTAAAGAATGCAAGAACTCTTTATCAGACCTGCTTTCAATAATTTGCAGAATATATTAGTGGTGGCCCATTGGTAGTTATTAACAATCAATGAGTTTTTCTAACAAGAAGTTTATAAAAAAATGTATTTTTTCCCCCCCAAATAGTTAACTTCTAGCATCTGCAGAATTATCTAGCACAGAGCTCTTCATTTTAACAGGAAGTTTGGAAAAAACTGCTCTTTTTTTTTTTTTCCTTGTGTTTTTGTTTTTTGCTTTGGACCTCGCACCTAGTATTCTCTTTTGATTCTTGTTATATTTGAAGAGAGCAGTCACTTCTCACTTACCTGTTTCATGTCACTTATAGTGGAACTTTGATGTATTCTCCTCTGTCTTTTCTCCAAAAGAGACAATTGAACTTAACTGTTGCCATCGCTGTATGACTGCATATTCTACTCTTAACAGATATAATTTATATTCCTATACTGTCTTAACATTGCCAATGTCCTTGTTCTGTCAGCCTCATGCCTCTGCTATCTGTCTACACTTCCTCATCAGTATAGGGGCAGTAGTAGACCTAAAGGATTCTTTATAGTCGGAATAGTGGATTCAAGAAAGAACTCCCATAAAAAGTATGTGGTGGGTTGATCTTGACAGGACACATGCCCACCAAAGTCACTCTGTTAGTCCTCAACTGGTCAGAACAGTGAAAATATAGTAAAAGGCTTGTGGGGTGAGGTAAAGACAGGGACAGATCACTCACCAGTTAACTGTCATGGGTTAACCAGACTTGGTGAAATTAACATAGTTAATTACCAATCAAACCAGAGTAGGATAATCAGAAGTAAACCCAAATCTTAGAAATAACTCCCCTTCCGTCTTCCTAGGCTTAAGTTGATTTCTCTTGTCCCCTTCCCAGAAGTCCAGTGGGACAGGTACAGGGATTGTGGTCTGTGCTGCTGCATCTTCCTCAGGGGAGGTACTCTTTCCCCTGCTTCAATGTGAGGTCCCTCCCATGGGAGACAGTCCTTCATGCACCTCTCCTGTATGAATCCTTCCCCATGTGCTGCAGTTCTTCATGAACTGCTCCATCATGGGTCTCTTTGCTGCAGTCCTTCAGGAATGCACTGCTTCTTCCTGGGCCCCTGAATGAGACATGAGTTCTACCATAATACCTGCTCCAGTGCAGGCTCCTCTCTCCATGGGGCCACAGATCCTGCCACGAGCTTGAACCAACATAGTCTTCCCACAAGGTCACAGCAGGCATCCACCTGCATCAGCTTAGGGTGCCTTGTGAGCTGCAGGTGGATCTCTGCTCCACCACAGACTTCCCTGGGCAGCAGAGGCACAGCTGTCTCACCATGGTTTGCACTATGAGCTGCAGGGGAATCTCTGCTTTTGAAACTTGGAGCAGCAGCTCACCCTCCTCCCTCACTGACCCTGGTGTCTACAGAACTGCTTCTCTCACATATTCTCACTCCTCTCTGGCTGCAATTGCTCTTTTGCAGTAACTTTTTCACCTTCTTAAATCTGTTATTCCAGAGGCACTGCCACTGTCACTGATTGGCTTGGCCTTGGCCAGGGGTGGGTCTGTCTTGGCTGGCACTGGCTCTGTTGGACAGTTTCTGGCACCTTCTCAGAGAAGCCACTCCAATAACCCCCCCTACCAAAACCTTGCCATGGAAGTCCCATAAAGAGGAGTAAAAAGGCCTCAATTTGCTTTCTGAAATCTGCCCCAAAAGTTTGTCAGTGCTTTTTATCCCACAGTCCATCTTTTTTTTTCCTTCCTACAATTTTGGTTAGTAACTCTTTCCTGGAATTCAGCCTTCAAGACCAGCCGCTGGAAAGGAAGATTTTCTTTCCAACTCAATATTCTGAGGAACCATATGAGGCAACCATCAGGATAGAATGGCTTACCTACAACCCCTGAAATTTAATAGTAGATTTAGGTCTGTGTTATAGGTTTCAATACATAAGCATATAATTAAATATGGCTCTCTGGTGAGGTTCTGGAAGACTGGAAGCTGGCCAATGTGACGCCTGTTTACAAAAAGGGTAGGAAGGAGTATCCTGGTAATTACAGCCTGACCTCAGTACCAGGTAAGGTAATGGAACAGTTCCTACTGAGGGCTATCAAATAACACTTACAGGATGGCCAGAGTATCAGACCTAGTCAGCATGGTTTTACAAAGGGTAGGTCGTGCTTGACCAACCTGATCTCTTTTTATGACCCGCCTGATAGATGCAGGAAAGACCGTGGATGTTGTCTATTTGGATTTCATCAAGGCCTTTGATACTGTCTCCCACAACATACTCCTGGGAAAGCTGGCAGCCCACGGCTTGGACAGGAGCACTCTTTGCTGAGTCAAGAACTGGCTGGATGGTTGGGCCCAGAGAGTGATGGTGAATGGTGCTGCATCCAGCTGGCAGCCAGTCACCAGTGGTGTCCCTCAGGGGTCTGTGCTGGGACCAGTTCTGTTCAGCATTTGTATTGATGACATGGATGAGGGTATTGTGTCTTTCATTAGTAAATTTGCAGATGACACCAAGCTGGGAGCTTGTGTTGATCTATTGGAAGGAAGGAGGGCTCCACAGAGAGACCTGGATTGGTTGGATAGCTGGGCAGTATCCAATAGGATGAACATTAATAAGTCACTTTGGCCACAAGAATCTCCTGCAACGTTACAAGCTGGGGACAGTGTGGCTGGATAGTGCCCAGGTGGAAAGGGACCTGGGAGTACTGGTTGACAGCCAACTGAGTATGAGCCAGCAATGTGCCCTGGTGGCCAAGAAGGCCAACGGCATCCTGGCCAACATTAGGAATTGTATGGCCAGCAGGAGCAGGGAGGTCCTTCTTCCCCTGTACTCGGCACTGGTGAGGCCGCATCTTGAATATTGTGTCCAGTTCTGGGTCCCTCAGTTTAGGAAGGACGTGGAGATGCCCGAGCGTGTCCAGAGGAGGGCAAGGAGGCTGGTGAGGGGCTTGGAGCACAAGCCCTATGAGGAACGGTTGAGGGAGCTAAAGTTGTTTAGCCTGGAGAACAGGAGACTCAGAGGTAACCTTATCACTCTCTACATCTTCCTGAGAGGAGGTTGTAAGGTTGTACTTAGGTGGGGGTTGGTCTCTTCCACCATGCAGCAACTGACAGAACAAGAGGACACTGTCTCAAGCTGCGTCAAGGAACATATAGGCTGGATATTAGGAAAAAGTTCTCCATGGAAAGAATAATAAAGCATTGGAATAGTCTGCCCAGGGAGCTGGTAGAGTCACCATCTCTGGACATGTTTAAAAAAAGACTGGACATGGCACTTGATGCCATAGTTCAGTTGGGGTGTTAGGGTATGGGTTGGACTCGATGTTCTTTGAGGTCTCTTCCAACCTAGTTATTCTGTGATTCTGTGAAATAAATTTGAATGCCCTCTCCCCTGAGACATATTTAGGAGCCTAAGGTACATACATCTGCCAAGTTTGAATTTCAGAAATAAAATTTTCTTCAATTTGTCTGCTTTTTTTTGTCTGGACAGAAACCTAGGCTAGTTCTGAAGACAGTTGCAAAGGAAACAGGTAATAGTCTCTGTTTCATTAGATAATGGTCCCCTCAGATTAAATACCCAGCTTTCTATTGATACTGTAAAGTTGAATGTCTAACTTAAATAATAAAATCCCCCTTCAAATTTACTAGGTCTACTTTCTAAAGAATAGTACAACCTATTTCTTTGGTATGTCCTGAATATCTGTGCTAGGTATGTTCTCCTAAAAAATAAATAAGATAATTTTAATAAATTTGTAATTAGCTGACTTACTGTTTAATGCTTATTCTGTGAAAACCTCTTAAGAAACACATACAGGATTCCAAAACAAACACTTCTGAAAAGCAGGCAGAAGGTCTTGATTCTTTATTGTGATTATTCTGTGTGTTTAAAAAAGCTTGAGAAGAAGACAATTATGCTGCCAACAGAAACTGAAACAATGAGTCACGTTTAAAGTGGTTAAAAAAAATCAATGTTGATTATATATCTTTCTTATAGACTAGGTGAAATTAGCTGTACAAAATTGGTGTTTTAAAACTATTGAGCAGGAAACAAAATTAACAACAACAGCAGGTGGCAGTGCTAGCAAGAGCAGTGGTTCTGATGTATGTAATCAGCTTGTGTTTGCATCGTGTCAGCTTTTCTGCGAAAGGTAAGTTAAATACCACAAAATCAATGATGGCTTGTGATTTTGGGTTGAAAAATAATGAGATATTACTCAAATTGAAACAAACTTCTTGTTTCAAGGGGTTTCTCCTGCTGAAAACGTGGAGTAGAATGTTTCATTAAGTTATTTTCATAGGGAGGGTTGCATTTTGTTGTATAAAATAACAAGCTTATTCTGTTCTTACATCTAGATGAAATTATGAATGACATGCAGTTTATATAAGAGCAAGTACAAAGAATGATTGAAAGTAAGAACTGATAAATGTAAAATTTCAGACATGTCAACATCACAGTCCTTCATAATTCTGATGCTATTATTACAGATTTGTTGTATTTTTGCTAATGCGATGCTCTTTGTCAAAGCTCATGAATCTGTTGATGTTTTAGAGAGCATTTAGAAAAACATTACTGAAACAGTTTATCTTAAGGACTGTATTTTTGGCCTCCTCTCATGTTGTTGTGCTAAATTACATTTATACACTTCATTACAGAACAAATTGCTAAGCTTATTAATTTTTTACTTAATTGACCCTTGGCACAATTTACTGCTATTTATGACAGCTTGAACTTCTTAAAATTGTTCACATGTCTCAAGGAGCTGTGCAGCTACAGATGACATTTCTGAGGTTCAATGTGCCTGTGTTTCTTCTTTTGGTCAGGTTAGCCTAAAGACCATTCTAGCAGTAGAGAATGCCACAATCCCATATGCAGAGGGCAGTTCCTGCTGATGACTGTCCCCAGAAATGCTCCTCAAGCATTGTAATGAGGTTCCTGTAGAAGTCCTGTTGTATGTTACTGTGCTTCTTAAAAGAGAAAATGAATAAAACTGGTAGAAAAGCAAATTTAAGATATATGGAGCTTAGAATATGCTGTTTGGAAGTTACAGGCCATTTTGTGGCTCTGGTGCAGTCTTTGTGAGTTAACAAGCTTTTCTGAGTAAGAAGTGATTTGAGTCATGTTTTTTCGGGTATGTCTAATAATGAATTCCCAAAGCCCTCAACTGTATTGACCTGTCTGCCTTAATTACACCTTACCTAGTAAGATGAAGAAGGTTGAAGTATTTCAGAAGAAAGATGTAAAACAAAAGTGTTGTGTCTAAAATACGGTCTTCCAAGGTTTTCATAAGGTGTCACCTGATATCTTTAATGTTCTGCTTTGAATTCAAATTGTCAAAGTTTTCAGTCGATGACAGATGAACATGGTTAGCTCTAAGGGTTTAAGGCTCTAGTGGTTGTGCCATTTAGAGAAGAATTAAAAAGAAGTTAGTGAAGTGTTTTACAGATGACCAGTTTTTCAGTAGAACTTTTCCCACAGAAAAATAGGACTTTATCAACTCTGGAATCCAGTAATCTATGTGTTAAAGCACAGCTTTTTTCAAATCGGTGTAATGAATTGATTTGTGCACATTTCAAGTAGGTCTGCTTTCTTTGGTATTGAATTTGCATTGCAGTTAAAGCATCTTTTCTATATAATGAAATCTGTATTTGTTGGCTGTTCCACTGAGTTGAAACTGAGTTTAAAAGGCTGAAATATAAGTTAAAAATATACCATTGTGTTACTTTTTTTTAAAAAAATGATACTTAGATACTCTTTCCTTGCATGAAATATAAGAAATGAGAAAGCAGGGTATGCTGTGTTTTGATTTAGGCTATTTCAGTTGTTTTAACTAAATATCTGAAAAGAAATGATGTTGACTTTAAGGAGTTTCAAAGTTTTTACAGAGATAGTAATTTGCTTTTACTATTTCTTTAGTGATGTATTTGACCAGACAAAAGAATGTACCTATTCTGCCTGCTAGGTATTCCTGTGCTTTTAAAATAGCTGTCTCTTTAGTAAAGTCTTAATTGCAGCATCAAAACCCACCAGAGAGCTAGATTAAACTTAAGAGCATGGCTCCAGTTAGACTGCTGGTGCCTGAACTAGCTCATGTAGAACTGGCAGTGTAACCTAACAGTGAGACAGTGTGGTAGCACTGTGCATGTTGCAATGTGTGTTTGAAGTGATGTTCAGGATCTATGAAAGACATGAATGTTTTTGTCAAAGGAATCACAGCAATAAATAGTGCATGTGGATCAGTGGGGGAAAAAAATTGATGGTTAATCATGCAATTTTTTCTGCCCAGATAAGTTAGGGAAGATGTTACAAACGTGAATAATTTCTCACCATTGCAAATTGGCAGCACAGTGTGAGAGCCTTGGTCGCTAGAGGGTTCTCATGACACATGAGAGACTACAAACCAGCAGATCACTCAGATTTATGAAGAGCTTAAAGTAAACAAAAATATCATCACAGAGGAGAGTGTTTTGTGTTTAAACATAAATAAATTTTTCATTGTATGTGCTAGTTCAATTTTGTAACTAAACCTGTGTTTGCCATACAGAAGCTAGGGAGTTTGTCTAGTCTTGTGTATGTGTAAAGTAGTGACACCAAGATCACTTGTATATGAACTATACAGAAAAACTGATGCTTTTCTTATCCTACAAAGCAAACAAAATAGGCTGAAAGACAGCAAACCAGTGTGTGTGGGCTTTGTCTCTATAAGTACACATAGCTATGATATGCATTTGCTCTAGGTACATATATATTAGTTCTAAATTTGTCATCTGAATTTTAAAGTCACTATTTCAGACATGTACAGAACCTGTACAGTGCCTGCTCTTTACTCTGATTTACTCTTTCTTTGCAAATATCAACTGTGGTGGGTTGAACCACTGTTTTTCACTAGGGGCATGCCCAACGATGACGAAAAGACTACACAGAATTTGAACAGCAGGTGACAGTTTATTGTCTAGGGCTTAGCCAGGGGAAGAAACAATTTATGGGAACACCAGACTTTACACACACACACACAAAAATAAATAAAAAATACACCTGACAAAGTCATGCAAAGGGAAAAGAAAAAAAAGGAAATAAACAAACTGCTTCTCAAAGGCCAGGCAGGCTGGCTGAGAAAAGCAGGGGAAAGAAAAGGGAAGCTACCTCTCTCTCTCTCTCTGATGGTGTCACTCCCGGCCCTCGAAGTCTCTGCAAAAACACAAAAAAAGTGAAAAGCACCTCCCACCCCAGGGAGCCACTCGGGGAAGCTTTTCACTTGCGATTATGCTGGCTTGGCTCTGGTGCCGATGAAGGTGGGCGGAGTCAAGCCACGGGGTCTGGAAGCCGGGAGGAGAGGGGCCATGGTTCTCCCGAGCCCACAGGAAGCTGAAGAGAGCGAGGACTTCCATGGTCAGCCTTTATAAGCCCTCCAAGTCTTGCGGGAATCCCGCTGTCTTCTTCCTGGCTCAGCCATCCTCTCATTGGCCAGCGGTCTGGGCTCCACCTCTCTTTCGGGGGTCTTCATTCCAGGCAAATGGCGGTTCCCACTAAAAACCACGTGTTTGGTGCTTGGACACGCCATATTTTTTTACCAGCCGTGGGTCACCCGTGGCACCCTCGGAGCGGCCACTGCTCTCTACGTGGCCACTGCCAGCACGGTGGCAGCGTGGGGCCTCACCGCTGTCCCAGGGACCTGACAGGAGGGATCTCTGGGGC
>VXBA01005455.1:720-30633 GCA_013399895.1 Serilophus lunatus
ATTCAGGATGGAGGTTTTATCTGTAAGAAGCATTTGGCCATCTGCGCTTAGTAGTTGGCTTTGAACATGGTGTGTGGGTCCATACACTGCTTTTAGATCCTCATAGAATCCTCTATGGTCACATAAATCTGCGCATAGCTGAGTATTTTCTGCTAGGTTCTGCTGGCCTTGTGTGCATGGTGCTGTTAATCAGAGGATCCAGGAAAGAAAGACAGTCTATATTCAATATGTACAGGGGCCAAAATGGAGTCTCTAATGGAGTCTCCTGGAGTCTCTTCTTTATTGCAAATTCATCTGGTTTTATAGTCCAAAGATTGTTTAGGTTAACACAGCCAATAGACAAAAGGTGTCCCAGAGCCACAGGACAGTCACAAGATGATGTTTACATACCTAAGACATTATATCATAGTCTGACAAGCTATAATGCAGCCTAACATCCTGCTACACTGCACAATGGATTTTTTAGGTGAGGCTCAGCGTGCGCAGAACTGGCCCCTCCCTTTGCTGCTAAGATTCATCTGCCAGGGCCTAGCAAGCTTGGATGGTGACAGCAAAGGCCTCAGGATGTAGGTTTAGTTAGAGTATCCTCTTCTGAGATGGACTGCCTTACAAGGCTAAATGAGCTTCATCTGCCTGGGTTTGGGGTTAGAGTTGCTCTTCTCCTAGGATGGTTGCCAGAAGGCTAGCGAGTCCATCCTACCAGTGGACACACTTAGTCTGACCCTTCACTTGAGACCTGTCCGGCATGGGAGACCCTACCGGAGGCATATGCCAATGCCAGCATAGCATGCAAACTCATAAGGACATGTAAGCTTCTCCCCCACGATAAGGGAGTGTCTGTGGAGAAGTTTTGAAATAATAATGCATAGATATATGTAGCATCTAACTTACACATGTAGCAATAAAAATGCAATATAAAAATGAATTATTTAGGGTAATATTTTGTGTTAATTGTTCTCTGTTATTCTGTCTCCACATATTTTAAATTTTTCCAGTCTTTTATGAAGTGGCTTACATTTCACTGAAGAGAACATTTAAAACATATTTGATTTTGCATATTCTGTATCAAATAACAGACTGGCACAATACAAAGTATTACATTAATTTGCTCCTACACATATAATTATTCCATCAGATTATATTATTTTAGAATTGAATTGATGATTACCATTGATAAACATACTGTGAGAATTGTAATAATCATAGTTAAATTTTATAAAATATAACAGTTCATTTCTTTCTAATCTAGGTTATTAAAATTAATGTAGATTCTTTCTTTATAGAACAAATTTGTATTTTATATTGTGAACCAGACAAAAGAAATTTATTCTTTAAAGATGTCACTGAAAATGTTTCAGAAAACAGGACACAGAGGATCACAGGAGAAAGAAAAAAACAAACTGTAAATAGAATCATATAGACGTTATTATCATTAATATTATGAAGTAATGAAAATTTTAAGCTAAATATGAAATTTAAAACCTACACATTCACAGTATTTATCAAATAGCTGGTATTGTCCTGAATAATCTGTTTAGTCATTTTAGCTCTTCCATCTCATTTTGAAACATTTTTAAACAAATTATTATTACACACATAATGTTTTTGCTTGTGCTGCTACTGAGTCCGTATATTTCAAAAGCATAGCAGATAAAAAAAATGTATCCTGACAAACTGCAAAGGCCAACATATGGCTGATGTGTAAGTAGAGTTCAGTTGACATGTATATTATTTAGAAGTTCCGAAAATATTATGCAAACTTTCCATGTTCTACCACCACACACTATCTTATTTACTCCAGTAAAATAAAAAAAAAACAAACCCACAACTTGCTGATATTTCTAGAACAGACAACTGACTTGGTGCCATGTCAGTAGCACACTCCACAGAAATGCTGGAGAAAATGTGTTTGTGAAAGTACTCTGTGACCAGCAAAGAGCCAGCAGAAGTGATTTTGTTAACACATTTTAAGTCTAGTACAGACTTGCCTATAGAATTATACTGATTTGTCTCAAATGTAGGCTTTCCTATTAAGAAACATTTTTTTTTACAATAGATTTCTCTTTTTCTCCTTATTTTCTTTTTACTTGCATGATGAAGTGGGGAAAAAAAAAAGAATAATCTTAAACATCTACAAGGATAGAAATAGTCTGGAAATTAAGCAGAAAATCAAGACAGTCTATTTTTAAAGTATTCTTAAATAATAATAATAAAAAAAAAGTGCAAAAGCACTTTTCTTCTTCTTCACACTTATTTGGATGAGAAAGAAGCAAAAACTCCAACAAGTTTTTCATCACTTGGCTTTTGTCAGAGAGTGTTGATAAACATCCTCAGGAAGCTGATGAATCTCTCCAATCAGAAAATTTATTAAAACATAATAAAATTTTTAAGAGCTTGATATTTTAGCAAGAATGAGTACTCTGTAAGAATCAGAGTATCATAGAGAAGAAATTAATTGATAAGAACAGAAATGAGAAGTTAAATTTAATAGTAGTCTGTGCAGGTGAATGTCACTGAAAGACAGACTAGAAAAAAAATTCAGATTAACAAACCATTTATTATGTAGAACAAAGACAAACAGAAGTGACAAGAAAATGACTGTAAACCACCTAAATTCCTGCATCTAAAAAGGAAACACTCTATTCTCATATATTTCAAAAGAAATTTATTATTTGAATTAAGAATGTTCCATATGATTTCCTCTTGATATCTTTTACACTGTGACTGAACTATTTCTAGTTTTGTACATTTTTTGTGATTAAGAAACACGAATTCAGAATGAAACATGTATATGTCCTAGGTTGAAATATATTCTATTACCATCTCCGTGAGCTGTTGAAACCAGGTGAAGCAGTGTTCCTTGCCTCCTCTCTCTGTACTATCTTCTGTTAATGGGCCATCAATGCCTCTCCCCATGGCTCAGAGATAACTCCCTCCTGGACTATCTGCTGTTAATGGGCCCATCAGGCCCTATCACATGACTCACCATCCCATTGTGAGATGCTTCGCCCAGAGGGAGGAGCCAACTATTCCATCCTGGATATAAGCTGAGACTCTGAACACCACACCAGCGCTTACCTACTGGACTCCCAGAGGACAAGAGCTACCGTTGGACTTTCTCACCCTTTTCTTTCTACAGGATCACCGCTTCAACAGAACTGCTTTGCTTGGACTGCTATTACCATAGAGTGTCAGGGTGTATCTGACGTCGTCAGTGTTCTTGTACTACTGCATTTATTTATCTCTTTTAATTTTCTTCTTTCTATTAAATTGTAATTCTGACTTGCGATCTCCCACTGGTTTGATTTCAAACTAGTACAGTATAGAAAATGAGTCGAGTGATGAGAGGAATGGAGAGTCCTTTTTTACAACAAAAGGTGTCATAAAAGCCATATATTCTGGGAAAATTTTTTAGCATTGACAAATCACTCCTTACCCACCTAATACACTAGAAACATTTGAATTAAGTGGACTTCAAGGCAGCTTCAGCTTGTCCAAAGAAATTTTAATATAAAAAATTTTTGGCTAAAAGTTGTTGTGGTCTTTGTTAGCTTTACTCAAAACACAGAGTAAAATTTTTGTGTTCAGTAGTGTGTGGTGGGTAGTGACTCTCAGAGCATCTGTCTAGGAAGACAGGTACCTGCATTCAAGGCCTTCTACAGTTTAAACATTTCTCACATATCAAGAGAAGTATACCCTCTGCTACTGCAGGGCATGCTGCAGAAGAACACTGTTATCATTCCTGAAGCCAGGCCATGCTATGCGAGCTCTGCAGCTGAAAAGAGAAAGAAAAAAGTGACAGTCCTCTTGGCTGTGCTTCCAAAAGTCAGAAGGGAACAGGAGTACTGAGGTTCAAATACTCTTCTTATATGCTAGCTCTGTTCTGTATCTAACAGTTCCCTCATGAAAAATACATGAACAGCAGACTATGGCTGACAAATGGCTGCAACTTAAAAATCAGCATAAATATAAGAGTCTTGAGACCTTAAGTTATCTTTTCAGCCTTAATAATTTTATTTTCAAGTGGAATCTGTAAATCTGAGGTTACACCTCTCTTTTGAATTTTGTAGAATTGGTACCCAGACTGAGGAAGGCATAATACATTGAAATTTATTTCAGTTTCTTTAAAAAAACTTTTATATCTTTAATCATTGTCAAATCACTAGCAGTTCATGTTTTTCATTTATTTAAAATAAACTGTAGTACAAAAATATGCATACCTAATTCTCAGATGAAAAAAAATCTGTACTTTTTTCATTGCCATCAAGTCTATATCATGTCTTTCTATTTAATAAAATAACAAATTATCTTGTTAACCATGTCAGAACTATTCCTTGAGAACCCTTTGTGTTGCCAACACTCGTAAACCTGTATTAAAGCTTTCTATTAGTGATACATCTGTTTGAGAGTGTTTACCTGGTTTATTTTCCACCGAGATGTTCAATTTTGCACTGTCCTCTGAATTTTGTTTAGCTTACTAGGGCTTCCCATCCCATGCCTCTTCCAAGATGTTTCCTCCCTTAGTTGTTCTACATCTAAGAGCTTAAATGTCTCGGTTACATTATTTACAGTAAGAAAAATGCTTTGTATGTAATTTTGAGTGAAAGAAAATCTTTATATATATGTTCATTTTATATTTTTACATATATATATATATATATGCCAGAAGCTTGACTATCTGCTCCTGTTACCAAGTCTTACACAGGACTAAAACAAACAACAAAACAAAACACAGGGGAATATCTCTGACCATTTCTGGATTTGGTTTTTGGAGTTTTTTTGTGTGTATATATGCACAAATAAAACATTTTACCAGTGATTTTCAACATATTCTTCCTATAACATAACTATTTGAGTTAACTATTTTGTGGCTTTTCTGTGGGGCAATTTTTATGAGTTTGGTTAAGCAAATATTTTTAAAACTCCTTTTTTTTTCTTTTTTGTTCTATGCTTGATGCTAAAACTCTGCCATATTTTTTAATTCTGCTTCAGAGGTACTATGTAATTTAGTCTACTATTTAAGAGATTTTTTTACATGTAATTAGACTGCATTTGCCTGGAAAGTTATAACTTACTGTAGTTGTTTAACCCAGGCTGATTTTATTTTAAATGATATTACAGATGTAGAACATCATTGTTATTAACTATAATACAGCCCTTTGACCAGAAAAAGAAAGCTGTCTTTGCCTTTAATATCTAGACCAGATAATAATCAAAGATTGACTATGAAAAATAAGGAAGTTACTTGTTTCATCTCATATGTCTTGTACTTCTTCCTTAAAGGACACATACATGGCTCACCTTAGAGAGCTAGTCAAAAGAAACACATTTTGAGGGAAATTTGGAGAACTGGAATGGAATCTGCAAGCAATTATGGCAACAGTATTTGGGGATGAAATGCTATAAGCACTTTGTTTAATTTGTTTGGTTTAGCAGCAAAGGTAAAGGGGAAAGAAATTACATATTACCTTTTTGTTTTCTTTAATTCTAGCTTTCATATAAGTCTTAACAAATCAGTGACAGGCGGAATCACTGATCCTGATATCTGAAAATATCAGATATTTTGAAGTCCCTTCAGTGTTTGGAAGATATAGGAAGAAGTGTTATTTCTGGAGAGAAACAAAGAAAAGAGTGAAAAAAGCAAGCATAGTGCTAAATGTGAGGTACTCTCAGGAGTTCAGAACTCAGCAATCAAAACAGTGAACTGAAGTATGAGTTTGAAGGAAAAAAATAGATGATTTTAGCAGGAATATGCTGCTGGATGAGAGATATGAGGAGCTGACTGAAATATTATGTTCTTTTTAGCACCCTGATATCAGAAGGAGAAATCAAAGAAAAAAAAATGTTTGCAAGTTTAATGCTGTAAGCAAGTTTTGGGTGCTCAGTTATTTGTTTGTTTTTCTCTGCCTAACAAATTAATTTTAAAATATGGTAAAATAGTTCATGAGTATTTTGCTTTTGTATAAAGACTGAGATCAATTAAAATCTTACAGGGATTCTGTTATACTAATGTTTGATCCTTTATTCCAAAGGGAAAAATGAAGCTGCCTGTGAAAATATTATAAAAGCATGGATTTACAATATTTTAAAAAAGAATTCCATCAAAATATATACTGAAAAACCTTAAAACTTCAATAATTAACTAGAGAATATATTCTCCACTTCTAAGTTCATTAAACAGGGAGTTCGGCAGACAGCAAAGTGGTAAAGTATTAAGGCATTAAAAGAAAATATTTATTCTTTATTTTAAAAGAAAGGGGGGAAATCAGGTTCCAAATCATAAAATACAAATATGCTAAATATATTTTTTTTTGCATATCTTTTCATCTGTAAACTCCTAGAACACTTGTGTCAGAGGTCTGCATTTTATCTGTTAATGTGACAGAAGACTCACCTGAATGCACATAGATGTCTGTATCTCACCTACACTCTCTAAATTCCCTTTACAAACAATCAAGAAAAACAGGCATTTCTAGGGAATGGCCCATCTCATCTTAAAATAGACTCCTCAAATAGGTCAAATTATTTGGGCCTTAAAATAACGCTGTTACAAAGCCTCCCATTTTATTTCCGTTGAAACATGTGAATGCTTATTGATATTGTACAGATCTTCAGTCTTCCATGCAACTTCTCTAATTTCAATGAGGAATTAAAGTATACAAGGTATCTAATATGAGCTTGTACCAGTGATCTCAAGGGGAAGCAGGGATACCTTTTTCCTTTGCAACTTATAGTACTCATTGCAAACCAGTGACCTCGAAACTTTTATTCTATTTTTAATGTGCTCCACATATGAGGTGTTTGTCGTAAGTGATTTAACACCATTGAAGATGGAGATGGAGCATTTGAAAGAGTTTATTCATTAAAGATTTTTAAAACTTTTCTCATAATAAGGCCTTTGTTTTTTACTTAATTTTACAGGAATTCAAATCTCCCTATTCAAAGTCCTTAAGTACCGAACTTTTCATCTGAATGTGCAGATTAGGTAGAATATATGTACAAATAGAGTAAGGTCGAGTTCTTTATTGGTTTTATTTCTAAGGACAGTATTTATATCTGTATTTATTTTGGTAAACTGATGCAATATTATTGATATTTTAAATGATGCAGTGTTTTGCTAGTCAATAGGCAAACAACAATAACATTTGATTGAAACCATTGCTTCCAGTTCAATAAAGAATCATCCATGAATCCAGATCTCTCTCTTCATTTCAGTTTGGCATTTGAAATAATTGACAACTAAATTATGTTCAACATAAGTAGATGTGGATAGTTCTAGAGCACTATACTAATCATTCTGCACTTAGCATTGCTCAGAGGAGGCAAGAGACTACAGGAATTACTAACAACAATAGTATTACTATAGTACCATGATAAAATAATAATAACTTTAAAAAATCGAAATTATCATTCAGGGAGAAGTTCTGAAGCAAGAACATATTTCTGGGTTTCATATGGATCTCAAAGACATTACAGAAATAAGAAAGGAAGGCTACATGCACTAAAAGATATATGCAAATCTACAGATGGGGAGTTGAGAGAACTCTAACTAATTGCCTATCTTTTAACATGTTTCAGTGACATTTTTTCAAACATGGTTAAAATAATAATTAAAAATAAGTGTGTATACTTAATTCTTCAAGATTTTTGTGGGGGATTTTTTGTTTGCTTTTTTTCTTTTATTCTGTCTTACACTATGCTTAATTAAGTGCAGTGCAAGTCTTCCTTGTTCATTAGATAATAACAATTAATAGTTTACTTAACAATTTTAGTTAGATTTAGTAAATTATCTTGTTTATTCTTTAGGCTTACACAGTTATCCTATTACTGTATTTGTACATATACATAAAAGTTTGTCTATTAAGAATTTTGTCTCAAAAATGGTAAGAATAAAGAAAATTACTGGCACTTGTAATAAGAGTTGATGTGGTTTAAAATACACTTAGGTCCCTAAAGTTTTTCTGTTCCAACCTTTCCCCAAGTTTCATTTTTCCTCTCTCAACATAGAGAATTTGCCACTAGGCAATCATTTATCATGATCTGTCACTCAATACAGAGCACAATGTTTTAAGTTTACTTCATTTCTGTTTAAAAGACAAAACAAAATAACAACTTTATTATATCTATAGAAAACACTTTCTTAGTTGGAAGTTTCATTCATTGTGACAGTTTGAAAAGCCCCAGAAATATTGCATCTTAATTTTAGATAATATACTATTAGATAACATCACCCAGTCCTCTGTATTCCTATACTCCTGTAGTATTTCTTTGAAGTAAATTATTTTAAACACAACTTTTAGGTTTTTTCCTCCCGTTCTGTAGAGATGTAGAACCTTAATAGATTATCTACAGAACTGAGTTAGTTGTCTTTATATTTTAGACATGTATAATAAAGTGGCAGCATTTTGTCCTCATCAGTTAAAACAACCTTTGCCATTTTATTTATAACTTAGTTTTCAAAACAGTGACAGGATACTAGACAACATTTATAGAGCATGTCTGGAAGCAATATATTTGTTGTCCTTAAGTGAAATCCATTCACCTTGAAAGTATGAGCTCATGAAGGATAAATGACCCAGAAGATAAGATCATTCCTCTTAGGAAAAAAAAGTAACTGAATTCATGAAGATTAAAATTAAAGTGAAAGCATATTTATCATCTCAACTCATTCAAGCAAATGTAAAAGTCTTCTTATTTGTCTCTTCTGCATATGTATATGTGCTTAAATTTAGTCTACTTACATTTGTGGCTATTTATTTGTTAATGTTTAACACTTATTTAATCCTAATTGCAATAACATAGGAATCTACTTTTTGCTATTCAGGTAGTTTTTATTGAAACTGAAAAAGAGTTATGTGCCTAAATTTAAGCATGATAATTTGACCTCTAAATTTTTTCCTAGTTGCTTGCTAGCTCAGTACAGCAAAAGACATCTTTCCTTCTTCTAATGAGTTTCCACTTTCAAAGAAATACGTGGGCAAACAGTTTCTCCTTTCTAACAGCTATGTAACTATAATGAATTTCTCATCACATGTCTCTTGAATTTTGGTTTTGCCCCTTCTACTTCTCTTTATAAATTCACATCTTATTTATCGTCTGTCTTCACTCTTTTATATGTATTTCTTATTTTTCCTTGGATCATCAGTTTTTCTTTGGGTTTGTATTTTTTCTTACCATTGGTGTTATTTACTTTATTTTGATTCTTTATTTTTCCTGTAAATGATCCAATCCTCATCATACCCTTAAAGATATTTTCCTCATTTCATACACACGACACATGGCTAAAATCCTGCCTATTCCCAGTCCATTTTTCACCTCCTACATCTTCCATAAATTGAGATGTTATGTCCCTTTCATCTACAGGTACTAGTGAAAATGAAAATAAATAAATAAATTAATAAATAAATAAATAAATAAATAAATAAATAAATAAATAAATAAATAAATAAATAAATAAATAAATGAAACAAAGTGCAGATATTGAAGCATAACTTCTAAAACCTCTAGCAATACAATGACACTAATGAAACAGCATTCAGGCACAAGGCACATCGACATAATGTACTGACATAATACAAGAAAACATCCCTTATTTCCCTGGTTCCCATCTTTCTGTCATCAAAATCCACATTTGATAATCTCTTTTCCCCTACATTCTCTCATCATTTCATTTCACAAGTTTCACTCCTCCACATAATTTTATTTTTTTTATAAACTAATTATTTTACAGGTGTAGATACCATCGTGAAAGTTACCACCCTTTTCACTTGATCAATCAAAACACTCTTAGTGAGCTACTAAAATTAATATTCTTTTCAATTGTCATATTCATGTGAACCACTGAGGCAGACTATGCACCCTTGATAAACACAGTATAGTGAAGTAGTCTGTTTAAAGATCACAATCACAGGGAGAAATATTTGCTTGGCAAATCACTGACTCAACAAATGTCAATATCAAACAGACTGTTTAACTTTGACTGTGTAAATGAGAAAGAGTAAAAATCTGATTCACATCTGGCAGCACCTCATATAGACTCTGGTGCTGAAGAAGAACTCTAACAGGATTGAGAAGCTAACATATAGAATTCCATGTGTAATTTCAGTCATCTGAAGCTGCCAAGAGCAAGCACCCATAATGTTCTATGCTTTCAGTCCTACTCTGGAACCAAAACAAAATAAAAAAGAATTATTTTCTTTCTGGACAGGTTTATGTCTGACCTCACTCAGTCCACATGTGATCTCTTCAGGGCATGCTGCAGAGTTGTCTGTGGTTCTCTATCAGGTGCTTTTATTTTTTTCACATTTTTCTCTGTCTGAAATGTGGTTAATACTCACAACAGATTCTTCTCTTCAGCATCCACAAGGGGTGAATGTGCTGTGAATGAAACAGAGTACTGATGTAATGGTCTGTATGGTTTAAGAGTAATTCTGTACAACAATAAGCTTACACTTCACAATGCACTTCTAAGGACTGAAAATGTTAGCACGGGCAAGTGCACGGTTATGGGACAGGATATTTCACCTCTGCAAATAAAAGACAAATTTGGCTGCCTGTACATGATGTTTTGATACAATGTGAGTGTTTCCATGCAGATGCGGACACTTTATACAGAGCCAAGAAGCCTGGGCTCATTGAATAGTGAAGGTGTACTCACCTTATTATTATCATTCTTAAAGTCTGAATATGGTTTTTCTTTTTACATGAAATTTCTCTCATTGTATGAATAGAATGTGAATTTCTTTGATTTGATTCAGTCCTGTAATCTTTAGCTAAACCTTCATTCCCTTATTTTTCATTTTATTTTATGATTTGACTGTTTTACTATTATATCTCTTACTCATTAAAACTATTTTCTCCTCTAAAGTCTGAAATTCCTTGACTTTGCAAATCCTCCAATATAGAAGTGAAGACTTTATGTTCTTCCATATGATACCATCAGTCTGACCTTATAACCCCAGTTCCCATGCTCTTCACTCACCTTAAAATAAGTTCACAGAGCTTAAAAAGACCTCCAATAGTACTGAGACTTTTCTAAATCAAATGTTCTTGCATTCAACTCATTTCCTCTCTGCCTATACCACATATATATAATTAAATAAGAAACAGCACAGGAAACTTTCTTGAGATTTATATATATATATATATATTTATATATTTATATAGGCTTAGGAATAAAATACTTAGGTGAAATTTATGAACATCAGGGCCTTTTTTACTGTTTCTTTTTTAACCGTTAGTCATATTTTAACCCCAGACAGCAGCCAAGCAACAAGCATTCACTTCCTCTCCAGCGGGACTGGGGAAAGACTTGGAAGGCTAAAAGCCAGAAAACATGTTTAATAGAAAAAGCAGAAGCTACACATACAATCAAGGCAAAGCAACAAATTAATTTACTGCTTGGGCAGGCAGATGTTCAGCTATCTCCAGGACAGCAAGGCCCCATCACATCCAACAGTTACTCAGGAAGACAAACATTTCCAAATGTTCCTCGATTACTCCAAATGCATGGTCTGGAATATCCCTTTGGTCAGTTTGGATCCCCTATTCTGGCTGTGTCTCCTCACAGCTACCCATACACTTCCAGCTTCCTCTCCAGTGTGGCAGTGTATGGAGCAGAAAAGGTCTTGGTTCTGCGTAAGCCCTGCTCAGCAATAATGAAAATGTCTCTATCTTATCAACATTATTTTTAGCAAAAATGCAAAACACAGCCCCATACTAGCCACTGTGAAGAAAATTATTTCTACTTCAGCAAACCCAACACACAGTAAAATATCAATTCAGTAGGGAATTTAACTAGCTATCTTACCTCACATACACAGATTTCACCCCTCTGATTGTTACAGCACAATAAGAAAGGGTGAATTAATGAGCCATAAAACAAAACTATGAGGGAACAATCTTAAAAGCAAGACATTGGTTCTTCAATCATTCACTCATTAGACAATTAAAAGAATGACACTTCCAGCCAAAGGACACTTCTGATGCTGCAGGTTTGCAAGGGCTCTGTAGAAATTGAAAGTGGATAGGTGCACTCTACAAAGACTCTTAATGGTAACTAAATTCATAATAATCTACCTCAACAAGTTTATGAACTGCAAATTTTGGGAGGGAAGTGGGCTGATTACTTCAAATAAGGATTGTCTATGATACTGTCTAAGTATTTGCCTGATCATATTTAGAGTATATATCACTAGCACAGGTGATTAGATCTGACACCACGTGACTACTTATAAAAGAGAGCAAAACAGCTATCTCCTCTATAAAACAGATATCTATATATGGAGTTTAAACCAAAAAGTATGGATTTAGTGAAAAAATGACAGACAAGCATTTTAAAAAGCATAATAAAGAACAATGGAGGGATGGAATGCAACAATATTTCCTGGATGAGATGTTATTTCACATCAATAGGATTTATATTTTATTAAATATTTATATATTTATATGAAAAGTTTGTGATAGAATTCTTGTAGTATAGGTGATCAAGCCTACCTAGATTTTTTTTTACTTCAATTCTTCTTCTTTTGTCTAATGGAATAAATAACTATTATTTCCTATTATTCTAGATTGTAAGTAGTTCAGAAGAGCAGGATTCAATTGTTGCCATTTCTTGAGATAGCTGATTTTCCTCTTATTTAATATCCCATCTATTCATTTTTAAATAATATACATTGAAATAAAATCCATGTTGTGGTTTCCCAGAGAAAATCAGGTATCTTTTATGTGATAAAAGTCATCTGGAGACCCAGGGAGAGGGAGACTCCAAATATCCTGCTGAGTTACTCCCAGATCCATGATAGGGGCCATCAGACTGTCAAAAGTCCATCTCCATGGGCTCAGAGGAGCACAAACTAATCATTTGTGAGGTAGGAATTAAAATTAAGGCTTCACAAGGAACCAGCACTTTGTTGGGAATCTTCCAGGATGCTCAGAGCCATAAGCCCCATCATCAAGGTGTGAAACCTACCATGATAGTCAACAGGACTGACTCTTCAGATTGTCTTGCAGACTGAGGAATGTTACTGCTCAGGGTTATGGGATTAATTCTGAGATGCAGGAGAAGGGCAGTTCAGGATTGTACAGAATTTATTATGAAACGTTCAAGGGAGCAATGAAAGGCAGGAAAAGGCAGCTAGTTCAGAATTTCATAGAATCAGCTGTGAGAAAATAGAGTAGAAAGGGGTTAAAAAGGGTCATCCCATGTAAGTAGTTTGATGATCAGTAAGCTTGTTTGGTATACTTTGCACCTGTTCATTGCAGTCTGTCTTGCCTTCTTATTAAATTACTTTCCAGGTCTTCCCTGGGAGAAGGCTCTCTATTCTGTGTAAGGATGTGTACATGGGGGAAGCACGCTAGAATTTTTACTCTTATAAATTCCTCTTTGTCACTTGCCTTTTATGACTTATTTGTGAGTTACTCCTTATACAGTATGTCCATACAATTTTTTGTCATACCTAAAAAGATGGAATTAAAATGCTGCTAATTCCTTAGACAAGTAACACAAAAACACTAGGTAAATCCCTGAACTGCAAAAATAAAGATTACACCTAGGCTATAATTGAATTACAGCAATACTTTTATGGAAAAGATGCTTGTAATTACTGTGATAATAGAACCTCATTCTTTCAGGATTTGTTTATCTGCTTTGAGAGGACAGTAAGTGTAGAATTGGACCTAAACTTTAGCTCAAAGGGAGGGCCAGAAAGTTAACAAATTATGCCTTTTCATGAACATTAGACACTGAGATCTTCAGTTTATTCAACAAAATACTGAGTGTTACATGTTACCTCAGTTTAGGTACAATTTATTAATATATGAATAAACATAGTAGAACATAAAACTAAAAATGTAAACCTTGATACAACCATTATGTTGCAGAGAAATATCTTGACAGGTCCTATTAATCATTTATAGAGAATAGCACAATAATTTTTGTTCAATATTACAGTCAGTATGAAATCCTTCATCAGTAGAAAAAGAAGAAAAGTATTATTCTACCTACACAGTATGAAAGAAGGTCCTGGGAAGTTCAATATTTCACTAATAAATTTTTAAAATAATTGTTAAATATGGCATTGAAAAGACCTTGGTATCTTATGAGAAAAGAGAAGTAACCAGGTATGAATACTGTGGAAAAATTAATGCACACTCCAGAATATAATGCTTGGAAGGGATAATATTTATAGTCTCAAATAACACAAATTTCATTTTTGATCTAAGGTAATTGTCAAAAAGTTGAAAACCATGTTTTTGGTTTCCAAAAAAATACCTAGGGTATTTCAGATAAAACTCAGTGTAATTCTTATCCACCATATAATGAAGTAACACTATGCTTAGTACATTCACTGTGAATTATAGAACTCTGTATACAATAAGGACTTAGGGAAGTATCAGTCAAAGCATTTCTGGATGTCCTGAATGATTTGTAGAGGCACTGATTATTATCCTCTCTTTCATATAGCTACTAACATGAATAACAAAATGGTAGTGCACTGTTCAGAAACACAGTTTCTAAATGAAATAATTATCACAGTTCATGCATGTGTACCCCTATCAAACCTTCACATGAAGAAGAGAACAGACAGCTATAAAATATTTTCAGAACAATAATCCACAAATTGACGTGGTTGCAGCATCATCTGGTATCTGGCTTCAAAGCATGTATATTTTTGATGTCAGGCTTAGAAAGAGAATATATGCTATCTGTGGAATGAATTTGCTTTGGACACTGGTAGAACATCTGCAAAAGCAACATTATATGGGTATTTCATAAAAAATAATGTTAAAATTCAAGTCACTGTAAGAAAGACCTGCTTATCTAATTATAATAAAAAAAATGAGAAAAGTTAAGGAGATATAAATTTCTATAACTGTATTAAATTTAAAGTGTTTGTGTGATAGAAAAATCTAATTTACTTATAAATTTTTTGCAAATGCAATGTAATCTCCATCTTCCACATATATATCCAGATTATTTCCTGTCCCAGAAAGCAACCATCATTAGTGGAATATTTCTTCTGAATTAGACTCGGACATTGGACATTAAAAACAAAACAATATAGAAATCATAATAAACATGAATCGAAATAACTTATGTACAGTGGAGGTGTTTTGGTTTTAAGTAACTTTTGTTAAGTACTCTTGACCTAAGCTCTTGCTACCTTTCAGGTTCAGTAATGAACAATATGCAAGAAAAAGATCCAAAAAAATGTGCATTTACGATTTATTATTTTTTCCAAGGAGCTTAATCTGCATAAAGACTAAAAGCACAGAAAATGAGCATGGTAGTCAGAAATAGCATGAAAAAGGAGAAAAACAAGGGAACAGATTAATCAGCTAAATTATAGTGTTCTATGTTATCAAAAAATAGGTAATTTAAGAATAGGAAAATTGGTGAAGACATATTTAAAGGCTATATTTCTACTATTTTGTGTCTCAACAAACTTTAATTTTTTTTTTTAATTTAATGTGTAGTAGGGCATCCTAGAAAAAGGATAAGTGAATAACCATATTTCTCTAGTTTCATATCAATGGACTACAGCAAGGAAAATTCATTTGAAATGCAAGTAGGCTAAAACTGGATTTTTTTTCTCCCCTTTGTGACACAGTGTTTCTGGCTGAAAATGAGAGGAAATATTTTGGTTGTATTGGATGCAGTTACTGCAGAGATAAAGAGATGAAGGATTTAATAGCACTAATAGCAGTGGATCTATACAGGGCATTTTTTGTCTGAAATCTACAGAAGGCAAAAGTAGAAGTCTATAAAATTCTGAGAGTAACAGAATGCTGTTTGCTCTCTTTTCTAGTGAAAGATCTATGACTCTAGATTAAAAAAAAAAACAAAAACCTAAAGATAAATACTTGGCTACTGAACTGTTTTCCAGAGGACATTTTGAGTGGTCTGTTTATGTGTATTCAAAAGAAGATTTAAACAGATTTTTGAAGAAAAGTCCTTTGAGGTCTCTTAAATAGAAAGAAATTGCTTTTGAGTAACAAAGACTGAGTAATGAATCATTATACACTGGAAGAATGCAAGCATTTAGGAAAACACTCCTACATATGTCCTGTTCTTATATGCTTTCCTAAGTGTCTGTATCTGTCAGAAACTGCACATGAAACTAGAAGGATTTCAGTACTGACTTTCTGTGCTATTCTTTGGCTATATCCTTAAACATAGCTCTTGCAAATAAGAACCTAACTTGTGGAGACACCAAGTAAAGAACTCTAAAAAAAATAAAATAAAAACAATACAATAGTAAATAATGCATTATTTTAACATTAATTCAAGTCAATCACCAAAGCTCTCTTTGAATCATCATCTAATTGCTGAAAAGGTATTTTGAGTTCAGGACTTCCAGTAATCCCAAGACTTTTGCCTCTTGTCAGCCTTTCAAATGAGAAAGTTTTGCTGTTTTCAAGTTAGTTGAAGGCAGTAAAATTGTTTAAATTTATAATCATATATTTATGTATTGGAAATATGCATGTTGAAACAAAAGTATAGTTGAAAGCTTCAAATTCACTTTTTTTTTTTCTCTTAAGTAATTCTGAAGGCAAAATGAAAAGATACGCTGCCATAATCAATCTCATGATGATGCTGCTACTCATGGTCAATTTAGTTTATGATAATGTGATAAGGAAGACTTAATTTTATATATTTAGTTGCTGAGCTTGGACATGTTACAGTGGCAATTTGTAATCTTACGACAAAACTAATTTTGGTTTGGTTAATATTGCTATCATCTCTTTGTTTTCCAGCTCAGCTGAGAAAAAAAATGGTTCTCCATGGGCTAGTAAAATTTGCATGCCAGGGTTTTATTACAAAATGTGTCTGAGATCAGAAGAGAAATGACTCATTAGTACAAAGTAGTTTACCGGCGTCAAGTGTATTGAACAGAAAATGGAAAGTGTAAAAATACAGTTGTTGAAGTCTTTTTATGGATCCTTGAACTCATGGTTACATATGGATCACAGACATTTTAAATTTTAAACTTGCCCTGGGATTTCAAAGCATACAAGATTTTGCTAGGTTTTGACTATGCCATTATTTCCAATGGCACTGGAAATAAGGACTTGTTAAGCCATGACCTTATTATAAGATACATAATTAGTGTTAAATTCAAACCCTATATTCTGTAGCTATGACACTACCTTAGAAGTATCAAAATGCTGCAGTGCTTAAGAGCTAGATATTGAACTTTTTGGGGCTGAGTTATAGGAACAACGAATGAAAAAGATTTAATAGAAATACCTACCATAACAATCTAAGTTAGAAGCTATATAAGCTTAACTGGAAAAAATTACTTCTATTTATGACCTTAAAAGATCATAAAGCCCTTTGGTTTGTTATTATCTATGAAATCACATCCATAGAAAATGATACCACCCTTTCTCTATGAGAATTAATTAAGTGAGAAAATGTGTTTTGGCAAAGGGGTTTACAGGAAAAAAAACTTACAAACACACAACCAAGGGAAAATATTTTACTAAAGCATTAGGAAACACCAACCCCATGCAATTCAGTGAAAAGTATCATTAAAACCATTACACTACAGTGTTAGGAAACAAAGACACAGTCCAGAAAAACACTCAATTTAAAGCAATCAGTAACTCTGCTTAATATAACACAGGTTTCCTTGGTTGCAAGTTATACACAAGAGAAAGAAAAGAGTGGAGATGAAAGAAGTCCTTGTGCAGCTATTTAACTATGGTTTGAGTACTGTAGCCATTCCCCCATGCAGGACATCTGCTTCTTCAATCATTCAATGCGTTTCTAGTCAGAGCAATGGGTGCCACAGCCAATCAGGAGCTCCAGTAGGTGTGGTGAGGGCGGGCTGACATACAGTCCTTCCTTGACTGAGAGGCAGCCAGATGGTTCTCAGGCCGTGTGGTTTTGCCATCCTGGGCCATGTGCTCTGTAAGGAGGCCCAGCTGTGTGCCCCAAGTTGAGCCATGTGGCTTGCAGACTTCTGGTTCTGACACACACACACACACACACACACACACACACACAGAGACATGCGTACACATCAGCTGGTTTGTTCTGACCCAAATGATTAATGAAGTGAAATTCAGATCCATGATCCCACACCTACTTGTTTTTGCAACTGTTCTATTTTCCTCTGTTAATCTAAAAATAAACCCAATTTAAAATTCACTCTGTGTATATTTCACACAAAAGTACAGCAGCTTCACTTTTTCCAGGTGGTTACTTCTCTAATATTCAGTTCTGCAGAATTCCTTTCTTTAGGCCAATTGGGTCAATATTTATTTCCAGATCCAGAGAGATCATCAGTGTAACTCTGTGCTGGTTTTGCCTGGTATAGAGTTAATGTTTTTCAGAGTAGCTCGTGCATGGTACGTGGTGTTTTAGTCATGTGAGTTTTTGCACCAATTTCTGTGATTCCTATGATATAGCTCTCAGAATGGTAAAAGAGCTCATTCATTGCCAAGATTGAATCCGTGTATATACGTTTGAGTTATTGTTCTTGCTTTTGTAAGGGTTTGGAAAGCAGTCTTCACTACTCTGATGCATTTGATCTTCCACTCTGTTGCTTAGAAGTATGCAGATTCACTGTCAGCCAGTCTGCCAACAAATGTTCTCCTGCTTCTTCCAGACAGGTGGATCCTCCCCAGAACTCTGTATTGATCAAAGAACTTATGATTGTAGAAACCAAAGATGGTGACACTACCAGCCACAAAGTCAGGTGTTGCTTTTTGTGATGCACTGAGCTCTGTCTACATGCCTATTTCTGACTACCAAGAAAGGGAATTCAAAATAGATTGAAGTAACTTTTACGTCTTCAGTTAATTTTTCTGAACTTGTGTGAAACCATATTTCACAATTTCAGACCGATCTTTTTTAACTTTACTCAATAGAAGATAAATGTAATATTATCATAATGCAGCTGTGGAGTCACAGTAAAGGCTAATTTGACCCACCAGCTATTTAATAAGCTTAGCATCAAAATCTTGTGTGATGGAAATCAATACATTTTTATGAACACAGATACAGGTATAATTTACAAAAAGCAAGATTTTGAACCTAAAAGTCGCTTTGAGGAAAAAGAACCCTGCAGCCATTTCATTAATTAGCCTAATTCTTCATACACAATAGCTTAATTTTAATAAAGTTCTATGAAAAAAAGGTCAGGCCAGCACAGCTACCATAGTTTTTTCTTAATGAATAGAGCCTCAAGTGCTATAGTTAAGACCTTAGTTAATTAAACATTAATCTCTTCATTTACTGTATGTGTAACTTGATTACAGAACTAGTCTTAGAGTCATTTATCATTTATGGATTAAGAAATGAAAATAAATCTGTTTAATCATGCTTTAATCACACAAGCAATTCATCAATTAATTCAGCATATCATACCTACTCCACAGCACTCTAATTAAGACTTTAAAATTTTTAGTTCAGAGTAAGGTAACAATGCCTTAAGTGATAACTTGGAGTCAAACTTCAATATCAATTTCTGTATTTTGAAAAACTGGTTGTATTTCACACTTAAGATGAAAAAGCTTTTCAGATATCATTGGGATGCTATTTTCCTCCTTAAGAAATTAGCCAGAGATGCAAAATTAATTTTATATTTGTATTTTTCGGGGTTAGGGTTTCTCATTAGCATTTTCAGCTAAGCAATCATCTCCTTCTTATGCCTGATTTCTTTCCCACGAAATAAATATTTCATAAAGTCCACCAAAAAAGATTCAAAAGTTCCAACTGGCAATAGTTTTTAATATTCTAGAAAAGTTTAAACTCACTTTTTTATTCCAACTTAACATAGCCATTTTTCCTGGAACGACTGTTTAGTCACATTCCACAGCCTCTTGATTTACATTCTGCTCTTTAAAAAGTTATATGTTTCAAATGAAGAAAAAATAATTAAATAATGTAGACAGTAGTCAGAGAAAAAAAGTTTGACTTCACAAATTAAGTGCTTCCTAGGACACAAATTAAACTAATAAAACGCCACTCTCACTTTTGATGTGTATATCAATATGTGATATCAAGATTTATAAAGGCATTCTTATTTTCATCATTTAATTATAAGAGCAAAAGATGACCCCATTTTCATACAATTACAATATTACTAAACACTTACTACTAATATGTTTATCAGTAAATAATATAATTCTTGAAGAAAAATAATTTTTATTGCTGATTTTTATTCCATTCAGTCATCTTATTATGCATTTTGCAAATGTATAATATAAGGGTGCTGGAACAAATCCTGGAACAATAATGAAACTCAATGCAATAAATCCTAAACGATATATGGCTTTGCTGATGAGAGTTGAAAAACTATTTTTTCAAAGTGCATTTGCATTAACTTTTTCAGTTTCACTAAACTGAAAGAGTTTGACTTTTATCTTTTTCTGGATAAAGGAAATTAGTTATTTTTGTGTGTGTGTAAATAAAGAGAAGGGGGTAAATTAACAAGAAATACTAATACAAGTTCAGATAGATTAGAAACGCACTAAGATGATATTTTCAGTTAAAAATTTGTTGAGATACTGAAGAGTGAACTGGTAACTAGTGCTCTACTTCTATAAAACTGTTATTTTCAGTCCTTCATTGGAAGTATTGACTAAATAAGAAAAACATTAATGTGTATTTCATATACAAAAAAACCCTGTTGTATATCATAACTTCCTAGGAGAGAAGAAATTAGGATGATATGGATACACACTTGGTGTCATGAATTATTCAAGCAAGGACAAATTCAGACCTTGAGTAAATAGTGCTTTCAGTAGAGCTGCTCTTGCTCACATTAACCTGAAATTATGTCCCATATTCCTCTTACAAATACTATAATTAATGCAACAATAAATTTAGGGTTCTACTGAACTATAATGACTTACTCTTTTCCATGCTGCAGATCTATAATTGAAAAGTCATAGATCTCCACTCTACAGCCAGACAACCTATTCAACAGAAAGGTCAAATTCATGCAACCTATTGTTTAATAGCTTGGGTTTAACCCCAGCCAGCAGCTAAGCACCACAAGTCAGCTTCTGTTTGTCAGATGGGTCAAGGGTGCAAAAATACATGGAATATTTTTGGCAATAAGCCTTCCAGAAAGTCCACTGTCATGACTTTAACATAGCTCTTTCCTTTTGGTGCAAGAGGTTGATTTGATATTTTTTCTTCCTAGAATGCTTACTGATTCCAAATAAGCACCTAGATAGTAATTTCTACACATACCTTACAGAATGTAAAGCAATGGATAAAAGACACAAATTGAAGATGATTCCCATCATAACAACAAACCCATAAAATTCAGAATTTAAGAAACTATATGTTCAAAAGTCAAATTTTAAAAAACTTGCTTGGAATTGAGAAATATACCCATATTTATAATTTCTACTTGTCTGCCTCTGCTGTAACTACATTATCTGCTACCTAATAGTTGGTCTTTTTAAAATAAAGCAATCATCATTTAGATTTTGAATCTGTTTGGTACTGCTCCTTAAATATTACTGAAGAACTGGAATGCTATAGTTTTATTAATAGTGCCTGTACTACTAATAGAGACTGCATCATCTTCTTGTTTCCAGAATTACTTTCAAACACTCTGTCAGTGGGCTAGGAGAAAGTCTTGTTTTTAGCCCTCCCTTTATTGCCGGTGTATTTGTAAAAACGTATTTCATTTTCTTTTACACCAGAGGCCAAAACAAATAAAAAAATCCCACCAGAGATAGACAACTATGTCTAAAATAGTTAAATAAAAGAACAGAGAGAAAAATTAAGACCATATGACTATGTTTAATTCCGTTTAATTTCTTCTGTATACGCGTTATGGTTTTGACAGAAGATTTTTGCATGCAAAACTAACAGCCATCATTAGGTTTGAAAAAGCTCCTGTGTATTTTTCAACTTTTTTTTTTTTTTTAAAGATGCCCAGAGAACATTTGCAAGAAACTCTAACTCCTGGCAGAGCACCCAAGTCAATACCCTGTTATGTAGGTAGAAGTCCGTCTTCTGTGACTTACAGGAAGGATTTGTCTTCAAGAGAAATAAACCTCTGTGTTCTGGATTCCAAAGGAAGGTCATTAATGGTTATTCAAACATATATATTGAATATTTTGCTGTCAGTCTAGTAATGATATTCTGTTTTTCTGAAAGGAAATTATCAAAAGTTATCTTACCCTTCCCTAAGGATCATGCTTCTAGGAACCATATTTTGCTATAATGTGGCTGAAGCCAAGTACTTCATGTTCAGCCAAAGGCTTTGGATTTCATTCAGATTTTTTTCGCAGGCAAGAAATGAAATACCGCTTATAATTATTTATGCCTTTTTCATTTTTGGATGTACACCTCAAGCTGATAAGTTTCAGGCAGTGTTTATGTCTCTAATTGGATTAAAGTGTTCTTGAAAGCTTACCATTTCTTATGTTTTACTTATAATTCTATTGCATGGACGAGATAAATCTTGACAATGAAATTGGCAGCTTCATGTATATTTCAAAATACAAAAATATAACAAATCACCTATACTTTCTATGGTTTGAAAAGAAATTTATAAAATGGGAGAAATTAAAAAATAATTTTTATAGCAAAGAAACTAGTGAGGTTCTGCAGAAATACATCTTAAGCCCAATGCTGTTTGTGAAAAACATGATTCACTAAAACAAAAATTTTACTGGAGACTTCCGAAAGTACCACAGAAATCGGCTGGGCGTGCCTTCCTTTCAAGACCCTCAAACCCCACGGCGGTGAGGATTCGAGGACCCCATATTGGGTTTCAAATTGTGAGAAACACAGCTTATTAAAATAAAAACCTTATTGGAGACTTAAAAATCTCTGGACCAAAGTTACAGTGCTGAGCGTGTGACTGCAGTCAGATGTGCTGTGGAGCCTGTCAACAGGGTTTTTCTAGCACCTGCAGAAAGGGGAGAGGATATTACAATTAATTCTAGGAATTCGTTTCCGTAAGTCTGCCCTTTTTCCCTCCCCACTGGGCATATGCAGTAAATTTTGGGGGTCTTCTCTGGTGATCATCAGAGGTCTTGGGGATGAAGTCAGGGGTCCTCATCCTCTCTGAAAGTTTCATCCCTGTTGCCAAGCCGTTCATGATTGGCTGTAGTTCTGCTGGCACTTCAGTTTATCTGTCTGCACAGCAGAGTAGCTGGGTACAAGCTCCTCAGAGAGATATCCCATCCAATCAGCACCACGAAGTGGTGGAATTGCACCATCTGCAATTCCCCTGCTGTGTGGACACCATCTCCAGCAGGGCTTGCTCAGCCCTCTGCAAACCTTGCTGAGCTTCCTGCAAAGTCCCTTGCAAGCTCCAGATCACCTTTTGCACTCAACTATAGAAACTGAACTTCATTAAAAGCTGGGAAAAGGCAGCTTACTAGCTTTTTATTATTTAACAATGCTCTATTATTATGAATTTTACTACTAATTTACTTCTTAGTGTTTTGATAAACAATGAAAAACCAGAAAACAAAACAGGGCAAAACAAAACCAAGCAATAGCAGACTGAATGTCACCTGAAGTCACCCTCTTCCTTCTTGGTTAAACTGAGAGAAACCTGGAAAAAAATTTTTTGTTCAAAGACAAAAGGAATTTTATTCACTAAGAAATGGCTGCGTGGGTCCCAGTGGAAGGTCATATTACCACAGTGGAACTGGAGCAGTGCAGGGTCAGGACTCTCTGGGTTCCTTTCAGCACTGCTGCAGAAAGGCTCCTCACTCAATGTGGGAAGCGTGACAAAAAGCAGCTCTGGCAGGGAGGAAAACCCCCACTGAGAGTGGGGACAGTTGCTGCATCTACAGCAGCACAAGGTGAATCTCTGTGAAAGCCATACCAGTGATTTCCCACAGGTCTGTCCCATGAACGAGAGAGTGAATCCAGAAATGCTAGCTGGTTTTATTCCCAGCTATTTACTTTTATGATTTATTACTGTATCTTGTTTCAGAAAGCACCTCTCTCCTCCAACTCCTGCTTGCGTGTGTGGGTGCTGGAATGCCAGGCGAGGTATGTGTGCGGGTGGGTGTGTGTGGGTGGGGTGTGTGCGTGCGGTGTGTCCCTCACGTTTTCAAAGCTATATGATGATATGAGAAAAAAATTCAGCCAAAATATACTTGTTTAGCTAAACTGTAGCAATGACCTGGATGTAGGACTGCAAAGGATACTAAGCAAATCTGAAGAAACAGAGGAACTGTAGAGGAGCTATTGACTCCCCTCAAAGGCAAGGAGGCCCTGAAGAGAGACCTCAACAAATTAGTGTCCTGGACAGTCCCCAGTCATATGAAGTTCAACTACGAAAAGTGCCAGATTCTGCATCCGGGATGGGGCAAACCCAGATATACATACAGACCGGGAAAAGAGATACTGGAAAGCAGTGGCACAGAAAGGCTTCTGGAGATACTGGCTGATGGCAAGTTGAATATGAGTCAGCAGTGCCCTGGCAGCCAGGAAGGATAACTGTGTCCTACAGTGTATCAGGCAAAACTTCACCAGCCAGACAAGGGAGGTGATTGTCCTGCTCTGTTCTGCTCTGGTGCGGCCTTACTTTGGATACTGTGACAGTTTAGGGCACCACAATATTGAAAGAGACCATACAAAAGAGGGCAATGAAGATGGTGATGGGCCTTGAGGGGAAGCCATATGCGGAGTGGCTGAGGTCACTTGATCTGTTCAGTCTGGAGAAGAGGAGACTGAGGGGAGACCTCACTGCATTCTACAGCTTCACCGTGAGGGCAAGTGGTGGGGCAGGCACTGATCACTTCTCTCTGGTGATCAGTGACAGGACTCGAGGGGATGGTCTGAAGTTGTTTAGGTTGGGTATTACAAATAGCTGTTTACCCAGAGGATGGTTGGGCACTGGAACAGGCTTCCCAGGGAAGTGGTCACAGCACCAAGCTTCACAGAGTTCACGAGGCATTTGGATGATACTCTCATGCACATGTTGTGACTCTTGGGGATGATGCTGTGCAGGGCTAAGAATTAGACTTGGTGATCCTTGTGGGTCCCCTCGAATCTCACATATTCTGTGATTTTATTTTAATTATAAAAGCATTCCCACTGTATAATAAATATTCTGAAAAATCTATAATTCATTTTCCTGCACACTTTAAAAGTTGAACATATTATTGGATTAAAGTTTATTAGATATAAAAATATGGAAAATGTAAATGAAACTATTTTTTTCCATACCAAAAAAAAAAAAAAGAAGATAAAGGTAAGGTTTTGAAATAATTTAAGAAAAATTTGAAATAAAAACAATAATGATTTTACAGCATTTAATGTCAAATGCTTTAGGAGCTTCAAGTTTATGCACCTCAAATCACTTCCAACTTAAATCCCTGTAGAGAAACTGGGACAACCTAGCATTTCTTATTGAAATCAAATAGAATTTTTGATACTGATTTTATTTGGTAAGGCACTTATACATCATAGGTGAAACCTTTGGAGATTCAAGCAAGTATTGACAGATTGTGAGTTTGCTTGCTGGTGATAAACTTCATAGGCCAAAAGTTCCCATGGACTGTGTTTTCTGCCTCCTAATGGGAGATAATTAATCAACTGTAGTTTATAGTTCAAAAGGAGAAAAGACTTACTCACTATACCTTGCATTTCAAGTCTTACATGGAAACAACTGAGTGATTTTTCAGTATGTGCAAAAAAATTGTGCAAAAATGTTTCCCTTGCTGATCTTTCCTCTTAACATTCCCCTGTAAAAGGAACACAAGACTAAAAAGAATTACAGAAATTGGAATAATTCTGTTTTTATTATATTGCTGAAAAGCATTCAGAAAACCTACATACACACATCATTCTGCTGTTCCTTCTGCCCTACATACAAAATACCCCTCCGTTCTGCAAAGTTTGAAAAGACATGTATTTCTGCTGTAAATGTAAATTACTCATATGTCAGTGGCTGCAGACAAATGTAGAACCTGAGAATTTTGGAAAAGTTCACAGTTGTGCCTCTTATGTTAGGATGCTTTGAATTACAGTTGCTAGAATAATTAATTTCTTCCTGCCAAGAATGACTTGAGGGTGCTGGTGAATGAGAGGCTGGACATGAGCTGGCAATGTGTGCTGGCACCTCAGAAAGTGAACCGTGTTCTGGGCTGCATCAAAAGAAGTAGATAGGAGGTGACTTTGCACCTGTGCTCTAGTGAGAATCCATCTGGAGTAGTGTGTCCAGTTCTGGAGTACCTAGCAAAAGAGACGTGTTGGAGCAAGTCCAGAGGAGGGCCACCAAGTTGATCAGAGGGAAGAAGCACCTCTCTTATGAGGAAAGGCTAAGAGTGTTGGAGTTTCTCAGCCTGGAGAAGAGAAGTTTCTGGAGTGACTATTTACAGCCTTTCAGTAACTGGAAGGAGCCTATAAGAAGTCTGGAAATGGAGTTTTTACGAGGGCGTGTAGTGACAGGACAAGGAGGAACATTTTTAAACTGAAAGACAGGAAGTTTAGATTAGATATTAAGAAGAAAATCTTTACTGAGAGAGTGGTGAGGCACTGGAACAGATGGTCCAGAAAAGTGGTCAATACCCCATTCCTGAAAGTGTTCAAGGTCAGGTTGGATGGGTCTCTGAGAAATTTAGTGTAGTGGTGTTACTACTAGGGGGCGTGCAACAGTAATGAAAGACTGAAGAGATTTAACAGCAAGTAAAAGATTTATTTTTAGGATACTAAAGACTTTATAGGATCTTTAGTCACTAGGCAAAATACATACATTATATATAAAACTCAAAAATGTTAACGTGATAAAAAAAAAACAAAACTGCTTTTTAAAGCTGGCTGATCAGCTGAGAAGCACGGGGAAGGAAGGGAAAGCCGCTTTGATGATGTTATACTCTTAGCCCTTGAATCCCTTGCAAGATAAAGATGGTGAAAAGCACCCCCCCACCACAGGGACACCCAAGGGGAAAACGATCACTTGCGGTTTGGCTGGGTTGTCTGTGGGTGCTACTACTACAGTTCTGATGGTGCCATGCTGCTGCCCGTCCTGAGGGAGGTGAGTGGAAGCAAGCTGCGTAGTCTGGGAGCCGGGAGAGGGGGAGTCGTGGCTCCCCTCAGCTCGGGAGAAGGCCAAAAAGAACGGGCAGGAAGTCCCACAGAAATTTGGTGTCTTCTTCCTGGCCAGTTTGTCTTCTTATTTGCCGGTGGCATTGGGCTCCATTCTTTTCTTGAGATCTTCATTCTGTGCAAAATGGCAGTTCCTGCCAAAAACTACACGGCCGGGGCCTGGGGGCGCCATTACCTTTGCCTAAGGAGCACTCAGTGCTTGCAGGGACCCGCTGCAGACAGTGGGGGAAGGAGTGACATCGGTGCCCGCCATGCTCAGCAGACAGCTAGAGCAACAGCAATGGCTGCCTACTGGGAGAAGGGTTAGCGCTGGTGTCTTGCTCCAGTTTGGAGCAGGGGTGGCAACAGGAGCCGCAGCGTAGCAGTGCTGAGATCAGGCGCTGCCCAGAGCTCTCTTTGTGCAGTTGTCCGTTAGGGAGGATGGCGAGTGGTCTGGCGCTGCCAGCACGGGCGACTACAAAGCATCTCTACAGAGAAATAGCAGGAGTGGCTCTGTGCACTCCGCACCATGGCCAACGGAGAGGTGTCATGCCATCCCGCAGCCTCTGCAAGGCACCAGGCAGGATCAGGCACTGCCGCTCGCTCTAGCCCAGAGTGCCTGCGGGCAGCAAGGGAAGCCCTGCACGTGCAGTCCTTAGCCCACCGCCACTGGGTCTTCTGCTTGGCTGCGGAGGACAGGTGGAAGAAGCTCCACATATTTCTCAGACTTCGGCTTTCTTTCAGGTTTTCTAAAAAAACCTGGTTTTATCTCTTTGAACAAGTAAACAAACAACCCATTCTCCCTTCCGCCCGAAAAACTCCATTTTCAAACCCATAACACTTAGTCACCTGGAAGCTGTCCTGCCTGTGATGAGGGTGTTTGGAACTAAATGATCTTTATGATCTCTTCTAACCCAAACCATTCTTTGATTCTATGATTCTAATTGTTGAAGTCCACTGTGAAAAGGTTACAACAGTTTTGAAAAAGCAAGTCCAGCAGCACACATTTAATTCCTTGCTCTTCTCCATCCTGGTGAGTGTTTTATGCCCTTCCAGCAAGATATCAACACTTTTTTTTTTTTTTTATATCAATGATAAGCATTTTTTCTCTATCCATTAATTCCATAACCTTTATTGTGTAATCATTATCCAGGCACCCTGGGTAGGATAGAACTGCTTCATTTTACTTTGAGTACAGCTGACTGTTTAACTTAGCATTGCGTAGCTAAGAGCAAGCTTTAACTAGCATTAAAATTGCCAGTCTGTTTCTCTGTTCCTTTATTTATAGTCACAGATTTAAATTATGAATAATATATGAGAAAAGATAAACTGTCTTCATAGATAATTGTGTAAGTTTCATGTTTCAGATACACATTTCAGTAACACTGAGTCTTTTTTTGATTGTGCATTGTTAGCAATTTCTTGGATACCATGACTAATTGGCCACAGCACTTTGCTACAATTTCATCAGTCTTTGAGTTGGTAATTGCTGAAAAAGAAGTCGATCTTATATATTTCTAAGAACTAACAGCAGCAGAATGTTCTTGCATTTGAAAAAACAAAACAAAAAACAAACACCACAGTTTTTTCCTTGAACTATTTGTCCCTAAATACTGAAGCAATTAGTCCATATTGGTAGCAACTGGCATTGGTTTTTTTTTTAACATTTATTCCTCTATTGGAATACGCTCTAAAAGAGATCTGTTATTTCAGACATTTCTTGTGCCTCTTTTACCATTTCTTTATGATTCTCAGTATTGATCCAGACTAAGGTCCAGTAGGGTAGATTAGAGTCCTGAAGAAGTAAAGTACATTTAGATTGTCAGTATATTAACAAAAGGAGCTCTATAAATTATCTTGTAGGAAAGAGCAGGAAAGGGCAGGGAAGAGTATTGTCTCCCATCGAACCTACATCACTTGGAATAAGTTATTAAATACTTGTTGGGATGAGGACATTAAGAGTGATACACTGTCACTGTTGTAATTTGTTGTAATTCAGAAGGCCAGCTATTTCTTCCTTTAAATTAATAAATCCAGAGCACATTTCAGTTCTCCTTTGCAGCAGTATATTCTAGTTGGTGACAAGTCTAATGTTTTTACGATAATCAGATCTTAATAGAAAAGTCCACAGTAGACCCATGTGTTTTTGTACACATATACCACAATATTCTAAGACAAAAATGCTGGGCAAAGCAAGAAGAGTACAGACTATTCATATGTTAATGTTAATGCTAGAGATGACAAGAGTATTTATTGTGATACACTGGAAAAGAGAAAAAGAAGGTCACACATTTAAATAGCTCATTGTTTATAACACTACTTTTTAGAGACAAATATTTATTACCAGCATCTGACAGTGTTTTGTGAAATAAGACATGCCCATTTTTTCTTCATCTTTTCAAAATGCATAGACACTTTGTACCAAAGTTTGGAGTAGATCTCAGTAGTTCATTCTCTATTAATGACCCGGTTGAAGAACTGAGTACTTCTATACCTATTGTGTTCCTGGAACACAGTTCACACATTTCAGTGGAGAACATCTTATTTTGATACTGTTATGGAATTTCAAGGAGTTTTGTCATTTAACTGAAAAACTTCATGTAGGGGTTTGAAAGGGGAGAGGGGTACAGGGGGTGCTGGGGGTTCTTGGAGGGAGCGGGGAGGGGAAGGAGATCCCCCGTTTTTGGTATAAACCCTGGGTTTTTTCAGGTTTTTTTCCCTCACTTCCCTCCCTGACTCACCGCTGGTTCTCCCCGGGACACAGTTTAACTCCAGCACGGCCCCGGTGCGAGGTATGCAGGACCGGGGCAGGACCGGGAGCCTGCAGTGCCCGGAGCGGGGCCAAGAGCTGTAGTGTGTGGGACCGGGGCGGGACCTGGAGC
>VXBA01005456.1:877-13333 GCA_013399895.1 Serilophus lunatus
GATTCCATCCCCTCATCCAGATCATCAATAAAGATATTGAATAAAACCGGCCCCAACACTGAACCCAGAGGGACCCCCACTGGTGACCAGCCTCTAACTGGACATGACTCCATTCACCACCACCCTCTGAGCTTGGTCATTCAGCCAATTCTTAACCTAGGACAGAGTAAACCTGTCTAAACCACAATCCATCAGTTTCACCATGACAAGTGCCAGAACCACAAAAACCAGGTCCTTTTATAGCAGAGAGGTTGGCAAACATGCCCATAATGGCACAAGCCGGCATGATGAAATTAAGCAGCCCTTTCACAGGTACAAAATTTTGGCCTCTGCAAAAGCTCTTTAAAAAGATATCTCCCCCCTCGCTGATAAAGGCCCCTGGCTTTAGAGAAGTCCTAGGGCTTTGAAACAGTCAGCAAGCCAGCCTTGGCTTTCTGAAGAAGTCCCAAGGGCCAAACTTAATTAAGGAGCAACAGCTCCAGTCCCAAAACAGTCTCTTATCCTCATATAGGGGTACTATTTCTAAGAAAGATTGAGGAATTCTTCTCAACTGGGCCACCTTCAGTGAATACTCACCAGGTGCTGAAAAGATGTGTTTTCCTTGAGGTTTCTTCTTTTTTCTGGGTAGATTTCTTCAATGCAGCTGTGGTCCATCATGAAGCCACTGGTCCACAATCTAGTCCCCATATGGGGGCCACCAATTGTTGCCAAAATCTAGTCCCCGTATAGGCCACCAATTGTCGTCCAGTTGTGTTTGCGATCCCTTAACTGGAATCATCTGTATGGTGGCGTCAGGGATCGGGACCCTCTGAAACGACAACTGCCAACAAAACATCCTAGCCTTATGCGCATGGTGCTGTCAGTCAGAGGATCCAGCAAAGAAAGACAGTCTATATACGATAAGTACAGGGGCCAAAATGGAGTCTCCTGGAGTCTCCTGGAGTCTCCTCTTTATTGCAAATTCATCTGGTTTTATAGTGCAAAGATTGTTTAGTTTAACATAGCCAAGACAAAAGGAAAGGTAGTCATGTGTTACTGTCCCAGAGCCACAGGAGAGTCACAAGATGACATTTACATACCTAAGAAATTACATCATAGTCTGACATGCTGTAATACAGCCTAATCTGCTACAGCTGTGGAGCAAGGAAAGGAAAGAAGGCTACCCCATGGACGGCACTGGTTCCACTCTGGAGCTGCTGGAAAAGAATTGACAGTGGGGGCCCTAAGGGGAGGGAAATATCATGACTTTTGTCACCTCCGGCTGGTTCCCTGCGGGCACTGCCTGAGCTCCAGTGACCCTGTGTTGCCAGGGACCAAGAATGGGGAAGCCATGCCTCTCTCAGAACCAAGGGAGCTGAAAAAATCAGCTGTGCCTCTCCTAGGACCATGAGGAAGCCGAAAGAGGCAGAACTCCCATCCCCAACATTTTTATGGAGTGGTAGTTCTCGGGTTTACACGTGGTCCTCTTCTTGTGCATGCTGCCTCCCCTTTGGATGGCAGTGCCGGATGCCACCCCCTTCCAAGATTCACCGTGAGGCAATATGGCAACATTCCTGCCAAATTGCCTCATGGTTGTTCTTTGCCGGGAGAAGGGGCCACCGCCACTGCTCTACCAGCACCACAGGGCACCCGGGGACCCGGGGCTGCCAGCAGCACTGCTCGTGGAGCGACAGACGCCCCGCCACCACACATCCACCCCACATGGCAGCGCTGGCCCAGGAACTGTCCCGCATACTGTCTGCCTCCATTGTGTAGGGGCCCCACCCACTGTGGCCACCACAAGAGGGGCTGCCACCACTGCATGCCTACTGCCAGTGCCGTGAGGATCCCAGGACAGGCCTGGGGGCCCCAGGGCACCACCCATGAGTGGGTGATATCCTGGCCACTGCCCTGGGCACCAGTGCTGCTCCTGCCATTGCCTCATCTCGTGACAAGGTCACAGGGGATCAGGTGGAGGCAGCCCTGGCCCTGCACTGCCCTGGCAGGGAATAGGTAGGGGCGGCCTGGCCCCCTGCCTGGCGCGCCCCACAGGGGAACGGGTAGAGGTGTCCCCCGCATGGCCTTGGCGCACCCCAGCAAGGCGCTGGGACGAGGTGATCCAGCTGCACAGTGCTGAGGCTCAGCAGTTTTGCCTTGCTTTCTTTCTCAGGAACAGGAAAAATAAAGTTTTAAAAGACAAACCCCTTCTCCCTTTCCCTAGGAATCCTTCCAGGTTCTAACCCACAACAGATTTGTCCAACTTTTTCTTCAGTGTATTTTCGTAAGTGATGGTTACTGATTTCCTCTCTCCTCTCCAGAGAGTTTTACTTACTTCTTAGGCATACTCAATAACACATTTGTCCTGGACTGTGATCCTTCACCTTTCTTTAAAGCATTCTGTTTGGAAATGGTCCATGAGATTAAATGGCCTACTAGGACACCACTCCCAAATTAAATGAAAGACTTTCAGATCATGGATGGAACATAAGGTATTCATCCCACAGTAGCCATTCAAATATGTCATTCACGGTGAGTAATAAAATTTTATAGGACAGCCAGAGACATGGTATTCTAAGCACTAATGCATACACTATTATTCAAGAGTAACCTCCTTTACTCTTGTTCTAGGTCAAAAGTAACATTGTGCTGTTGTGGGAATTCTGGGAAAAAGGGAAAAAAAATGCTGATCTGCAGAGTGATTTAAGATCAGGTATCTATTCTAAAACATTAAAAAAAATCAGAGAAGGAAAAACCAAAAGAACAAGATGACGTAACAAGGCCAAACTGTACTAGGCAATTTTGGTCAAGTATTTTTGAATTGGGACTCAGTCTTTTGCAGTGTCGGGCTTTCTGTTGGACAACAGTGACCTATTGAAACTGGGACCTTCACACACTACAAAAAAAGTCAAAAAAAGTGAGACAATAATAGCCACTCTGTGTATTTATTGCTTTATCTTCTCTCTCCTATAAAATTTAGGAAAAATCTGAGCCTTCTAGTCATTAGCAATGTAGACTTTGGAATTGTCTATTATTTTGCTAATTATAATTATTGTAATTTTTTTTTCAGGTTCAGGAACAATTCTTTTGCATAAAATGATAGCACATGGTTGTTTCCTTTTTATGTCCACCAGTGGAATAAGAAAATAATAATAATTTAAAGAGATAAGAAAAGTATATATTTGAATGGTTCTTTGAAAAATAAGGCAATATGTTGATTTTAGTAAAAACTTGGGGAAAATTAATTATTATGCATATGTTTTAATGAGTGCCCTCTTCTTTTCTGGAAGTTGTCTATGTAAAACTGAGATAATTTGAATACATCCAATTCAGTTAATTTGAAAGTCAGATGTGTCAAGATAATTCTGTGGCTTGGTTGAGGGACAGAAATATTATAAACTGCTGCCTTCTTCCCAAAGAAATTGTTTGGTTGTTAAGCAGCTCACTATAAACACTATAAAGAAAGCATAAAATTAGCAAACATCGAACTGCAGTATGTTATGTCATGGTTAATACTTTCTCTTAAGGAAAAATCTGTTCCCCAGCAAAAAATTTGAACATGATGATTTTTGTGATAAATTCTCCTATGTTATCTTTACTAAATATGTTGTAAAAATTAACTAAATTATATTAAAATGAAATTGATCTTATCCTCTCTCTTTTAATAATCACTGATTTTTTTATTTAAAACTTAACAGTTGTAATGCTTCCATGAAAAATCCTAACAATGTGTCCTCAAAATATAAAAATAACAATATTAACATGTGGGGTTTTTGAGTTTACAAACCTTGTTCTATAATTCAGAATTGAGCTGACTGCAGGTGGACTTTCTAACTTTGATATGCTTTAGAAATTCAGAAAGATATTGCAGTGTTGTGCCTTGAAGTGAAGATTTCCATTATATGTATTCTTCCTTTTTTGTAATTTTCTTGTTTGAAGACGAATAATTATCATTTAAGGAAAGAAATACTGTCTAAAAGGCTAAGTAGTTCATCAGTGGTTGTTAAATAACAGAAAAGTAGTGCTTTTTTCTTAACTTGAGCTTGTTCCTAGACTGATAGACTAATAAATGCTGTTTGTTTGAGGAGCATTTTCAGGGTGGCAAGGGGAAATGCAGAAGCTTCAACTTCAAGGAGATTTTAAGGAATTGTACAACTTCATATTATCTTTTTTTATTGTAGTATGTGTGGGAGAGATTATACTAAAGGATGATGATAACAAACTAGCCAGTTTTGTAGTGGTGGCCCAGAAATTACAGCACTATCTTCTTTCCTATGTCCATTCTGTAGATGGAGTAATAGATTCAACTACCAAAAGTAACAAGTAGGAAAATATCGGAGTATGCAGCTGTCCTAAATAGCTCATTCCGGCCTATGAACTTTTAGTTTAAATTTTGAAGCATTAGTTTTTAGGTCTTAGTTGTAGGTTCAGTTTATTTTAATTATTATGCAATTAACTGTTATTTTTAAAAATGGTGTGGGTTTTAAAAGGAGATGGGCTGGAAATTGAAATTTTGAAATAATAAATTTGGACAAAAATTGTTGAAAATAATAAAAAATTAAAGTCCTTTTGCCTTTTTGTGTTCAGGACCATATTTTTATAGAGATATGAGATTCATTACACTTCTAACTTCTAGTAGCTCTGCACACTGAATGATATTCTAAATGTTTGAACTGGATTCTAATGTAGGAGACAAATCATCAATATGAGAGTAACTATGTTTCAATTGCAAGCCTCAGATGTGCACTTCTATGCAATATTTTATGCAATAGTCCAGAATGATGTTTCTGTAGAAACTGGTGGAACAGTCAGAAGTAGCACAAAGACGCAAAGAAAAGTAAATGTAAATGAGGGAACTAATTTAAATAAATAAAATTCTTCTCCCTCTCACAAGCCCACATGTGTTTTAAGCAAAGGTACATTTTTATGGACATTTTAACTCTCTAATGTTAATTTTAGAACTCAATGAGGGCTGCTTAGGACTTTCATAGTGTCATTTCTATGATAAAAGGGAACCTAAAAGTGATCACTAAGCCACAAATGATTATTAAAAGGGCACTGGTGATTATAGAATGTAAGGAGTGACTTCTGAAAGGAATTCTTAATACTCATCAAAGTAGATTATTTAAATTGAACTGTTCCACTCAGTGGACTATTTATTCAAGGTAGCCTTAATTTGATTTAGTTTATTTTAATTTCCAAACCAAAAACTAATGAGTACACTTTCAATTCAAATCTCCTCTAGCTTTTTCTTACGTTTTACACTAGAAATGGCAGTGCTGCATAGTGAGGAGGTTGAGCATCCCATCAGCTTCATGAAATCGTAAATCAGGTGATATATCTGAAAGGACTGCTGTCAAAAACAGATCTGTATTACTCCTAAACTGCTGGCAAGAGATTGTGACTTGATATACAGAGAAAGGCTCTAGCATATAACTTTGTCCATGGCTATACAAATCCAGGTGCTTCTGATCTTAACACCTGTGTCAGAAAAGGTCTGCTGCCTAAAACCCAGTCAGCACAAGAAATATCAGAACCCCTTTTGGAGGTTCATCTTTAAACTCATAGTGATCCAGGTTCTCTATTACTAATAACAAAGATGAGGAAAACAAAAGATGTTATTGCTGCTTTGAGAGTAATGAAACAACATCAATAATTAAGGTGTACACTGTACACTAGGCAATGCAATTAAGGAAATGCTGCTGATCCTTGGAAGTATGTGAGATTTTCTTAAGAATTCAAGATGTATTAATATCTGTATAAAAATAATGTGTAAACTTGAACTTGGCCAAATTTGTGGTGATTACTTGCCATGGGGCATTTTGATTTATATGTTCATTATCCATTAGGTTAAATCTGTATTTTCCATATGTTGTGCATACACCACTGTAGTGTATTGAACTTCATGGAATCCGACATTTTATGTCAATATTCTACAGAATATGGTACCAGCAGGTACCATATTAAAATAATTAGTAAAAATTACAAATAAAACAGTTCCAAGATGACTTTCCTAAGATGTCTCAATTTTGAAATAGAGAAATGGCATCAAGTTGAGCAATTTGGCTGTACCTTCTACAAAACAACATGTATTTCAGTTGCTGAGGGTGAGCTTATTCTATATTGTAATGCAGCTAGATTTGAGCAGAGATTACTTTGTAACTATAAGATGAATCAAATGATNATAGTTCATTATAGAAACGACCTGGACAGATTCAGTGTTCTGAGACATTTTTTTGTAGACAGTATGAGCAAAATGTGTGAAGTGCTCATCTGGTGGTGGAAGAAATTGTACTTCTGGAAAAAGTTATATTAAGGAAGATAAGTGGACAAGTGTGCACATTCATAGTCAATTAACTTATTTTTCTGACATCTTATTTACTCTTCTAGCAGTGAACAGGGGAAAGGTCCAACAGCCTTACACTCAGAAATACAGTGCAGCTCTGGAAGGTGTATACATATATGTAAGAAAACAGGTGTGAAGAGGTTAATTTTACCACAGGAGAATAGATTGAGTTTATGATTTAGTGTATCACTCTCAGTAGAATGGAAAAACCCCACTACTATTCTACCACAAATCATTGCAAAGATCTGTATGGTGTATTCTTTATTATAATAAGTACAGACTGCGACATCACTACACTGTTACAATGTTGGTGTCATGGTACCCTGCTACTTTAAAATTATTTTATCCTTTCACTTCTATGCTCACAAAAAAAGAGATATTGGGATGAAGAAACAAGTACAAAATCTATCATGGGTCTTGTACCAACTAATAGAACTCCACAACAGTAGAAGAAAGCTTGGCAGATAATTTTTGATGTTGTATAGAAAGGATGAAGTTTTCTGAGTACATTTTGTAGCTAAGAAATTCAGTATGTATATTCCATAACAAAAACAATGGACAAATAGTTTTTCAATAAATGCTAGCTGATTTCTCTGCTTATCTTAGAATTGACTATTGCAAGAGCTCTCATAAAAAAATCTATGTCATCAAGTGAAAATTTCAGCTAATTATAGCCAATAACAAAACAACTGAGGAGCAGAAGGTGCAGACAGCAGGGGGAGGTAAATGCTACTCAAGTGGGAGGCATGGAGTAGTTACGTCTAAGCATTAGTGTGGTTTATCTAGGGTAGCAAAGATGATGCATCTTGAACTTCACTGAAGCCACAGCCAGGTTTAACCGGTGTGTACTCTTAGGGAAATAGTCTATATGATGTTTGCCCAGGGTTGCCAAAGGATCTGATGTGTTTTTTTCCTTGTCCTCTCTGTGTATAGTTCTGTCTGAGCTTTAAATGACAGAGAAGGAAAGCACTGCTTGTTCTTCAGCCTCCAGAAATCCCCAATTTAGTTTCTTCAACAATAAATCTGTCATAAAAGGTTATGGAAGAGAGAGGTGAATATGTAAGGACAGCTTAAAGCAGGGAACCATAGCAACTGAACCCAAACTCTGTCCAGATCTGAATACAGATTACTGGAAATCAGTGCCTGGCAGGCAGGCTACACAAGTTAAGAGATCATGTTCATTTGAAAAAAAAAATCTATTAATTTGGATGATTTTTGGAGGCCTGTTAGTTATCATTTAACTTTGGCTTAGTAGTATTGCATACCCCTCTGGTTTTATAGCTAACAAACACACCATACTTTGTAGACAGACTCAAGGAGTAATTGCTTCATGTTGTGTGTTTTTTTAATTTTATTTTTTTGTTTGGGGTTTTGTTTTTTGCATTTTTCTTGCTGTTGGGGGATTGTTTTTTATATATTTAGAACAACAACAACCACCACTACTACTACTACTACTGATATAAAGAACTCCATCCCTAAACCTTTTCCATCAAGCCTCTTTCTTGGTATAACACAGACTAAGAGGCAGAATTGATCTACTCTAAACACAGAGAACTGTTAAATTTAAGAGTTCTACTAGCAGTTTCAACTGACTTACATTTACATTATTTTTTATTCAGTTACTGCCTTTCTGACCCTTGTAGCTACCAGACTTCTGAAGTGTTATACTCCCAGACAGGTGAGAATCCACATCAGAACATGTGATGGCAGTACGTGTCTGGCACAACAGAAGATATGATAATAAAGGGCTGCATAACACTTACCTGCTGTGTTTGATATGTGCTGCAGGCAGGAATCTGTGAACTCTAAGTCATTCATGGTAGCTCAGATGCAGCACAGTGACCCCACACTTATGTCATGGTGGGAGCTGGTCAGATACCATGAGCTCAACCATAACAGAAGAGGGTAACCAGTAGTGACTAGCTTGAGGATGCACACAGAAGGGCTGTCACAACCTGCCACAGTTGTACAAAACACCAGTGGTAGTCAGCAATGTGAGTCTAGTGCAGAATGAGTCTACTTGGCAAGTTTGTTTTTAAAGTTCTGTGCAAAAGATCACATATCTAATATATATCTTTTAATAAGTTTTTTTTGCATTAGAAGTATATTATTTAAGGTAAGATAACATCTTTGAAGAGACAAGAAATAAAATTATTTAGAGTGCAGTACAGGTTTAGAATAAGTTCTCATACCTCTTTTTTGCATAAACCATGGGCTAAACTAAGGATAATTAATTTAAAGTAAAAGAGAACTTTTAGCCTCTGTCATTGGACCATTCTCCATTAAAATCAAGTGGAAAGTTTATATTTATTTGCTACATAAAGCCTCTGCAAAATTGTGCAATGAGATTAATAATGTCAGTAATACAGGTGTTTGAATATATGTAGGGGTATTTGCTAGACCAAAATCATACTCCCAAGGTCATAGTTATATCATGGACTTAGTTTAAGCAGTGATTAGGTAGGATTAAGAAAAAAATCCTTAAAACAAACAAAGCCAGCCACTTTGATCAGGCAATCTCTTGAAGTTCTTGGGAAGGACTGCAGAAATTGTAATTGTTAGTTCTGCATTATAAACATAACTGAGTTTGTAACAACTGTAGTTTCTTGTTGGTGGTGATGTAATAAATGCCAGTCTCCTACTTCTCATTTATAAAGGGCAACACATTCTATTCAGTGAAAGAAAATTTTGCTGCAATACTTGTACTGTTCATTGGATGAAAAAATGTCTGAGTGGCCAGGCCCAGAGAGTGCTGGTGAATGGAGTTCCATTTGGTTAGTGGCTCAACATAACCTCACATATCAGTGATGTTTTCCAGGGCTCAGTATTAGAGCCAGTTCTGTTTCTTCATCAATGATCTGGATGAGGTGATCGAGTACACAATCAGTTTTCAGATGACACCAAGTTGGGCAGGAGTGTTGATCTGCTGAAGGGTAGGAAAGCTCTGCAGAGGGATGTGTAGACAGGCTGGATCCATGGGTTGAGTCCAATTGTATGAGGTTGAACCAGGAGAAATGTTGAGTCCTGCACCTGGGTCATAACAACCCCAGTCAGCACTACAGGCTTGGAGGAAAAGCGGCTGGAAAGCTGTCCAGCAGAAAGGGACCTGTGGGTGCTAGTCAACAGCTGGCTGAACAGAAGCCAGCAGTGTGCCCAGGTGGCCAAGAAGGCCCATGGCATTGTGACTTGTATCAGCAATAGTGTAGTCAGTAGGAATGGGGCAGGGATTGTCCTCCTGTACTCAGCACTGGTGAGGTTGCACTTTGAGTCCTGTGTCCAGTTTTGGGCCTCTCACTACAAGAAAGACATTGAGGTGTGTCCTAGGTTGAAGTATATTCTATTACCATCTCCGTGAGCTGTTGAAGCAGTGTTCCTTGCCTCCTCCCTCTGTACTATCTTCTGTTAATGGGCCATCAATGCCTCATCCCATGACTCAGAGATAACTCCCTCCTGGGCTATCTGCTGTTAATGGGCCCATCAGGCCTTATCACACGACTCACCATCCCATTGTGAGATGCTTCGCCCAGAGGGAGGAGCCAACTATTCCATCCTGGATATAAACTGACTCTGAACACCACACCAGCGCTTACCTCCTGGACTCCCAGAGGACAAGAGCTACCGTTGGACTTTCTCACCCTTTTCTTTCTACAGGATCATCGCTTCAACGGAACTGCTTTGCTTGGACTGCTACCACCATAGAGTGTCAGGGTGTATCTGACTTTGTCAGTGTTCTTGTACTACTGCATTTATTTATTTCTTTTAATTTTCTTCTTTCTATTAAATTATAATTCTGACTTGCAATCTCCCACTGGTTTGATTTCAAACTAGTACAAGGTGCTAGAGAAAGTTCAGAGAAAAACAATGAGGCTGGTGGAAGGCCTGGAGCACCAGTTGGATGAGGAACGGCTGAGGGAGCTGGGGTTGTTTAGAGAAAAAGGAGGCTCAACAGAGACCTTGTTGCTCTCTACAACTACCAGAAAAGAGGTTGTGGTAAGGTGGGAGTACATCTCTTCTTCCACATAACAAGTTATAATACAAGAGGAAACAGCCACAAGTTGCATCAGGTTTAGATTGACTAGGACAATCACTCAAATGTAAAAATTAAGGAAATTTTGGTTAGCACAAGAGCTTAATTTCTCTGACTGTTGCATATAGAAGTACTTGTAAGAGATGTTATCTGGATGGTTTAAGAAATTGATGAGCTTTGCATCTATAGTAAATATTTTTAAACTTTAATGTAGGCGACAGATGTTTTATGTATGCTTGTTGCAAACGTGAACGCTACTAATTAGAAGCTTTGGCAGAGCATTTTGTATCCATTGCTCAGAAAAGGACAGTAAACTGTGCATATCTAGACATACCAGTATTTTTTGCTGGATGCTCTAACAGGTGGAAGGATTGGTGACTTGCTGTTTAACATAGTATTAAGCAGTTTGACAATTTAACTGTTTGTACTTATTGACCATAATCATATTTTCAATCACCCTGTGTACTCACTTGTTCCACAGACTTATTCTAGTTTCCAGACACCTGCTTTAAACTATGGCAATAAGCAGATGGGCAGTCTTGTCTCTTTGCTGCTCTGAACAAAGGCTGTGTGCCTAATAAAATTTTCATTAACTTTCTTTTTGTCTAGTTTTATTCAGGGTATCAGCATTTGGTTGTTGCAGTTCACATACAGAAGTACAGATGGAAATTGTGAAGAATGTAGCAGCACTTTTGGAGTCTGCCTGTCAGGTTAGGTGACTGTACTACTGCTAATTGCACAAGGAAGTGCTACTTACCTCTGCAAGTATTTGGATATCTCCAATTTGTTCACAGACTTAAAAACAGCAGAAAAAGTAGTAAGATTCAGAATTATTGCCTGGTTTTGCTACAGATTTTGGTTGATGTCATATGAGTGGGAAGGGATTTTTTGTTTGTCTTGGTTGGTTGGCTTGGTTTTGTTGTTGGTTTTCTTGGCATTATTTTTTTAATAACGAAGATGGTGATCTTTCATCGGAACTGTTATGAGGAAAAGGCACTTCTGAGTATTTCCAGTTTGTTGCCAGTTATTAGCTAGAATATCAGATGTGCTATTTAAGGAAACATTCAGACTGCAGTGTGGCAAGACCACAGTTTTCTGCCTATATCATCTTTCTTGACTCTTTCACTACAAGCTTATCACCTGGGTTTGGAAGAGGGAGAAAACAGAAGTATTCATTTGCCTACGAGCAGATCAGCATATCACACATTCTTCTTCTGAGTGATGAGTTCCTATACTGCGCTGACAGTGGAGGTGTGGCCACAGTTTACAGCACAATGAATTACAATCAGATGGGATTTTTCCTTGAAACAGTTAGCATATCCACTCTTATTTGCTCAATATAACTCTTTTGCCTGCTTCTGATGCAACCCATGGGATTTTTTGCCCAGAGTGTGTTAATAAGGTCTTCATCTTTTTGTGGTGTTGATCATTCTGGAGACCTTCCGAAATGATTGTAAACTGAAGTCACTGAGCAACACTTCAATAGCTCATGGCGATAGACCCTTTTCTGATATTAATACAAACTGAATTCTTTCTGCGTCTGGACAATGATTATTCAGTCAGGACTTCTGTCTTTCAACTTTCACTTTTTATGAAAACCTGTATCACTGAATTGATGGTGGACAGATGACGTGGACTCACTCTCGTGGGGTGTGGAAAGTGAGAAATTTATTGGAAGGAGACAAGAGTTTATACAGGATACAGAACTCAGGGGAGGCGAGTGTTTGACAATCTGACAGGTTAACTGTTTTCTTGGGTTGGGAATCTCCTTATGCATGGCCACACCGTTGTCTAAGTGTCTGGGCCTCCTGGGCAGCCTCAGACTTCTTATCTGGGGATGAGCATTTCTTTCAAGGTTTTAACCCTATCAGTCTTAGGATCTTCTTTAGGTCTTGGTCAGTTGTCTGCATGTTCTGCATGACTCTGAATCATGAATATCTTTCTAGAAACTGATGTAGTACAGCTCTCTTTTCTGTTATGAGCTACTTTTAAGGTACTCTTTTAAGTACCTTTGTTCCTCCTTCTCTTCATGTAAGCAGCAGAGTGCACAAAGTTTAATGATCAAAGTTTAAGCTCTATCCTCCTTTTTTTTTTTTTTTTTTTTTTT
>VXBA01005456.1:23119-50935 GCA_013399895.1 Serilophus lunatus
TTTTTGTGTTTTGCAGAGACTTCAAGGGCTGGGAGTGATTACCATCAGAAGGAGGCAGAGAGAGAGGAAAGGAGAGGCTTTCCCTTTCCCCTGCTTCTCCTTGGCCAGCCTGCCTGGCCTTTGAAAAGCAGTTCCTTTATTCCCTTTTTTCCCTTTTCCCTTTTTGTGTGTTTTTTTGTCAGGTATTCTCTGTGTTAAGTCTGGGGTTCCCTTAAATTGTTTGCTTTCTTTGGTTGAGCCCCAGATGAATAAACTGTTTCCCTGTTGTTTAAATTCTGTCCAGTCTTCTCGTCACTGTTGAGCACACCCCTAGTGCAAAACCAGTGGTCCTGAACTACCACACAGGTCTAGGTCCTTGATTGTTATGATCTTTCTTTTCATTAAGAAATAGAAAAATCAGAATCAGAATTTAAATAAAAATACTGAACCAATTTTAGGTATTTCTTAGTGGGAAATTAGAGCATGAAATTATATCATCATGTAAATTTCAACTTTATGTTAATGAAAAATAATGTTTTAACTGCATAAAGTTTTGTCTAAGCTTAGTATGAATCCAGTAATGAAACCTTAAACAAACATAATGCTCTGGTGAAATGTCTTTTTACTCTAAAATTTGATAACAGAAGAACCACTCTGAAATGTACTAGGTCTATTTTACTACTTTCTCCACTTTTTATTATAAACAAGTATTTGCATTCAAACCAACCTAGAGGGATGAAAGTGACAAGGTTATAAAGCAAGAGGGACAGTCAAGATACATTCAATTCCTTGTATTTTTTGAGGGAAAGAAACCTCCACAGAAATTTCTTAACTTTGCTGTTATTAATATTTGAGATAACTGAATCAAGCTAAGATACAGAAATGTACAAGCATCTCATGTCCCATAAAGATAAATGAAGATATTTTGGCAACAAACTTTGCTGATTGGAAGAACAACCAGAAAATGGGAGCATTGTGTAAGGTTGAAAGTAGTCTGAATTCGGTAGGATAAAGATGAATTATTTCTAACTATTAAAAACAACTGCAGAAGGACTGAAAACACAATGGGGAAAATGGCTTAAAGTATGTGCTGCATTAAGGCAAGACAGAAGCTATGTCTTCAGAGAAGTCATAGTTTCCTACCTGGAAAGGCTAAGTCATTCAGAAGCTCAAAAAAAACCCCAACCAACTTACCAACCAACCAATCCAAACCACCAGAAACCGAACAATTTAAAAATATTAGTGTCAAACATAATACTCCTTGTTACCTTTTGTTGTATTCTGGTTTATAGAATAGCTGCAGAATTTGTTGGGTTTTTTTTTCGTCCCTCTGAACTTTGGGATTAGAAAACTGGTCTTATTTTTTTAACAAAAGTTATATTTTCATGTAATACCAAGACTGAGAAAAAACAGAAAGGCAGGTAGAGATAGAGACCAGGGGAAAAAATATCTAATTGCCTCAATTAATGTTGTACATTTGCAACAGAAAGGACACAACTGTGGTTCCACTAGTCCTGTTCCAGTTATTTCTCTCATTTTGAATTAATTTTCAAATATTTAGAGACACTTTGTAACTTAGCATCAAAGAAAAAAATCTTCTCTGGTTCAAATTTACTCATAACCTGGCATAAATGTACTGTATCAGCAAATAGTAATTCAGAGGTTTGCAAAGATCACAGAATCACAAACCATCTCAATTTGGAAGACACTCATAAGGACCATAAAGTCCAACTCCCTGCCCAACTCAAAGGACTACCTCACACTAAAGTGTCTGACCAAGAGCGTCATCCAGATACTCTTTGAACTCTAGCAGGCTTGGTGCCATGACCTCTCTCTGAGAAGGCTGTTCCAGGTACCAGTGACCCTGTGAGTGAAGAACTTTTTACTAATGTCTGGTTTGAACCTGACACAGCTTCCTGTGAGCTGGGGAGCAGCACGGCCCCTCTCCTCTCGGCTTCCAGGCCCCGCAGCTTGTCTCCGCCCACCTTCATTGGCACCAGAGCCAAGCCAGCACAATTGCAAGTGAAAAGCTTCCCCAAGTGGCTTTCTTGGGGTGGGAGGTGCTTTTCACTTCTTTATGTTTTGCAGAGACTTCAAGGGCAAGGAATGATACCACCAGAGAGAGAGAGAGAGAGAGAGAGAAATAGGCGGCTTCCCTTTCCCCTGCTTTTCCTCGGCCAGCTTGCCTGGCCTTTGAGAAGCCGTTGTTCCTTTTCTTTTTTTCTTTCCCCTTTGGCATGACTTTGTCGGGTGTATTTTTGTGTTAAATCTGGGGTTCCCCTAAGCTGTTTTCTTCCCCCTGGTTGATCCTCAGATGAATAAACTGTTTCCCTGCTGCTCAAATTCTGTTTAGTCTTTTCGTCATCCTTGGACACGCCCCTAGTGAAAAACAGTGGCTCAAACCACCACAATAAGTTATGCTATCCATCTTGCAAGATCTCTATGAATAGACAAATGTCCTCTCTCACAGGAGCACAACAAAGAACTCAGTGTTAGGGACTCCAAACCATACTGCAAGTTTAACCAGATAATACATGTATGAGTATATGGTTAGTTTTTTCATTATGGAGCAGACTTTCTTTTTTGTTGTTGATGGTGGTGGAGTGGTTTTCTTGTTTGCTTGGTTTGTTTGGATGGTTTTTTTGTGGGGTTTTCTTGGTGTTTTTTCGTTCAGTTTTGTTTGTTTGTTTTAGTCACTGGCTACATTTTTTTATCAGGAAAAAGTATTTGTTAAGATTACATCAGTGCTGGCAGAGAGCACTAACAAAGTTGGAATGGCCAGCAATTAAATAAGCCTTATGATGAAATAAGCTTATTTAAAACAGATTAAAATATTTTACTGAAATTATAAGAAATTAATGGTTGAATTACTTCAATTTTGTATACAATAAACTTCAGAATGTTTTGGTTCTGTAAACTTTTAGGAAGACAATATTTGTTTGAGGGAGGACACAAGTTTTGGAGTAGTTGAACAGTTTGGGGTGTGGGTTTTTTCTTCTTTAACCTGTATGTGTTTATTTTTTCTTAAGTCAGTATAAGCTCTAATAAGGATATGATTATAGTCACTTAAAAAAAAAAAGAAAAAAGCTGCTTTATCATGATATTGCTCATTGATTTAGTGAAAGAGACTCTCAAGATTGCAGTCTTCTGTTAGTGTCACTTGGTGTAGTACACTTTTTCAGCTTTTGACTTGCATCAGCTGTTGACTTGCATCAGCTGTTAACTTGCATAAACTGTTAACAAAATGAATGATCATTCTTATTCACTGCATCTTCCCCTTTGCATTCTTCTCTTTCTCATTGGAAAATAAATATGATATTATGTGTGTATATCATTTTAACTGTCCCTAATCTAAAGAGTCATATCACTTGAATTGTTTAAGAAAGGTTTTAAGGGATGCACTGAAAGAAAGAAAATATGATAAATTTGAGTTTTGTTTCTCAGGCTGTATCCTGTCTCAGAAGTATTGGCCCAGATCAGTGGAACTATCCCGAGTGTAAAATAAAGAGTGAAGTCAAAAGTCATTTGCAACAGCAGATAAAAAAATACATTTGACTTTGTACTGAAGGGGACCAGAAGCAACTGCATTGGCATTTACAATTTATCAGGGGGAAAGTAATGATCAACTAAATTATAACCGCTTTTGCTAACTGTACCTAAGGTTCACATGCAACAGGACTAGTTCTTATTTGCCTCCTAGCTTTTATTTCACTGGAACGGGAACCCAGATGAGAACTAGCAAGTTAAATATCTTACTGAATTTGGGGTTCCATCTTAGAATCAGTGTGATAAAGAAATTAAGGACTAATTTTATTTTAGTCACTCAAGAGCCACAAATTTGATTTTGATGTCTGCCTAAGAGTCTGAATACCAGCGATAATTGAGATGTAAATTACACTCCCCTTTTTTTACTTTTGTTTACTTTTTTTACTATTTTCTTCTGCTATGTTGCATATGTTTACAAGTAAAGGATAATTAGACGACCATTTGTTCTGTAGATAATATCAGAATCAGGGATATGCTGGCACTACTGTTTTTGAAACAGAAAACATTAGCAACAGTGACATTTACTTTCTGTGTTTATAAATATATGGTGAAAATAAAGATGTTCTAATTTCACATTATAGCTGGTATGGGCTGTCTGATACAAGATATCAGCAGACAAAATAAATCATCATTTAATTGTTATATTAAGAGACATGCCTAATCTTTTACACTGTTCCTTACAACATAGTGCTCTTGAATACAATGTCTGCCATTAGAGACACAAGTGACTGACAGAACATATTCTAGTAGTAATTACTGTTTTTGTGTATATACACATACATGCATAAAGCAGTAAACTGCCATTAAATATTCCTGCTTTGCTCTGATTGCAGTTTCAAGCTTAGTGGAAGTGAAGACCCCTGTGTCTCTGAGGCTAGAGGTCACTATTCAGCTCATGAATAGTACTCTGCTTCTGGGAAAACTAGTAGATCAGAGCTGATCCCTTTGGGATGACTCAGTAGGTACATTTAATTCTTGATAAGTCCCTGTAGTAATATATAAACATCATGAAATAGTCACATTAGTGAATTTGGAAACGAAAAATTTGCAGTTCTGACTTTGTTCCATTTGCCGTTTGATTCAAGGCAATTTCTATCACCAAAGTATGCAAGTTCTTTTAAGATCCATTAGCACAAGGTGTGTGGTTGCCATGTGTACTCCATTATTTTTCTGTCTTACCCTCTTTCCTTGAGAAGTGTTCATTTAGTGTTTTAGTGTTTTAAATATATTTTTCAGAGTCCCTCTGCAATGGAAACACTTTTAAAGGGTGTTCAAGACTCATAAAGAAAAAGGTTTCTCACACTTATGTAAGACATTGGAGTTTATGATAGCCCTTATTTCTTAGGAGAAACTATTTCATGGTTTTGAACCACTGCCCCACTAAGTGCCTTGTCTTACAGAGGTGAGCTGTATCTTTATGGTGGAAGGTTCTTCTGCAGTAGAGGAGATAGTTTAGGACTGAAATCTTTATCTTGGAACTTCAGGTCATCTATTAGCTTTGCTGCGCTTATGCCATGAAGCACTTTAAGTATAAAGATTATAGTTTGAGACCTGATCATTTAGTCTATTCAGTCACATTTTTTCTATGAAGAAAAAGATAGGAACGATTTTGACATAGACTTTTCTGTTTGATTTGACAACCTCAGGCAGAAATTAGTATATGAATGCAGTAGTATTATATGTTAACTTATATTTGGCAGGGATTAGAAGCAGCAACTTGCACAGTATGAAAACTTAGTGTTTGTAATATGCTTCAGACGGATGTATGGTTAAGGTTGTGCATGCAAAGAGAGTGCATCATATATATCTGCTGTAGCACATACATCTATATAAAGATATTACTATATAAAGCATATTAAAATTACTGCATTTTCTAGAAAACACCAGTTTCTGTTATGCTTTGCCGAAACTGCAGATAAGAGAAATATTTCACCATTTCTCATGCCTGGATTGATGGTTGAAGAAGTATATAGGGGACTTTTGTTCCAGAAGAAGTATTCAGGATGAATCAATAAATCCTACTGTCATCTGTGCTGCTTTTTGCAGTCTCCATTTCCTTCTCAGTCTCTCATTGCAAGGTTGTTAGGCTTCTGCATTCAAGCCAACTAAATTAAGTGCAGCTGGTTTTGGTTTTGGTTTTGGTTGGTTGTTGGGTTTTTTTATCTGTGGGAGACTGGTAATCAGCTTTGAGAATTCTAAGAACACAATATCCTCATACTGGTCTTGTGATTTTTATTGGATCTGAATATACCCATTTTCTTGACAATATTAATTATTGTTAATCGGATAAAGAATAAAAATTGCATTCCAGAGAATTATTACAAAACTCCTGTGGCAAATAATTAAAATAACATACATTACCATTCTGCAGAGGAAAGAAGAAATCAGTCTCTCCTTTTCTTACCACATTTGAGGATAAGATTGTGATTTTATGTTGAAATCAAGACAAGATTAGATTCCTGCTCCAGATAACATAAGCTAAAATCATGGGATGCTAAAGTCTGACTCATTATAAACTAACTATTGGATCAAAAGTGCAGAAAAAACAACCAAACAAAACCAGAGATGGATTTACTTCAACTTATACACATTATGCAGAATCAGGTATTTGCCAGAGCTTCATTCTACATTCATTCTGAAAAAGATGTCACCTGTTGTCTCACAGCTGACATGAAGCCAGCATAAAAATTAATGGCATGTACAGCGGTTAATTTGACAGAAGTGCAATTGCATTCATATAGCTGGACTAGACTGAGTGTTCACTTTCCAGTTCTCAATGCAGATATATCAGATATCAGGAAGTGTGGACCATAGCCTGGAAGGGACTGTCCCTTGGAGAGAACAGAAGTGATCTAGCTGCAAGTAAAACTTCCATGATCTCAGTAGAATTATATGACTGTTTTTCAAAGCCACTTTCAAAGAGTGCTGTAAAAAAGTAGTGCTATTTTTTTTACGACTCTATCCATACTCCAACCTAACACTTATTTGAGAATCCTAACCTTGATGTTTAAAGAAGAGGGTAAAAAACCCAAAATGTTTACAGCCATTTCCTTTCCATCCTCTAAGAAAAGTAAGCTTACTGTGACAGAGAGCAGAGGGCAAGGTCTGCAATATTACCTCTGCACACACCTATCAATTTCAGAATCTGAATTGCCATTCTCCTGCAAAAGCAATAAACACAGTAATATGTCTTGGATGAAAAACAAGAAATAATAGAATTTGCTAGGTAGCAGACAAGAAAATCTGCCTAGAACACACGCAATATGATAATCTCATTATAAGAGAACATTCAGGAAATTAAAACTAAAAATGCAATGTGAATATGTTTAAGCTAAGGATGGTTAAGCCCCCAAACATATTTGTATCGAGAGTAAAATGACAAATGACTTTTACAGAATAATCGTCCTCTTTCAAAGAGTTGATGGTTTCTAGTGTTCTGTCTATTCATTTTGAGTCTTTTGGTTGGTTAAATCTTCACGTATCTCACAATTTCTGCAGTAATGGCAAATATATTCTGATGGTGAAAATGTAGGGGGAAAGAAAAAAATCTGAATAAAAGAACGTGTCCTTTTATGTAGCTTAACTGCCACACTAAAAGGGCTCATGAAGTTCTTTGTGTTTTGTAAAGCATATTGTCTTTTTCTTCTTCTGAACTCTAGAAACACTAAAATAAAATGTTTCTGACAAGAATACCCACCACTATTTGTCTATGCAACTAAATATTTAAAAATTACTGCCTTTATAGTTTTTTTTCTTTTCTTGAACTCATGTTAGTTGTCCTTAAAAGAAATAAGAATTATTAGAGTATTTCAAATTAATTGCTTCTACTTTTCTCAGTTTTTCATCTCTCACTTCTTCTGCCTTAAAGAATTGAATGGTGCAGAAATGGTTGACAGTTTAATGAAACTTAAATAAACCTATTGGTTTATATTTAATATATAAATAATATAAATATAATATAAATATATTTATAGTATATCCAAGAGTAGTATTATTGTGTTAGATTTTAACACTCTTAAATTTGCCTGCTTGGGCTGTTCACCACGAGTCTATTGTATCAGCAAGGACTAGATATCACCTCGTGGTTAACGCGTGCAGCAAGGTTGTGTTTGTTTTCCCTGTTCCAATTTGGCTCTCAGCCACACTGATAATTTCTGACTGTGCTTCCACCCAGAACCGCATCATTTTTGGAGCAATAGTTTGTCAGTAGTACCTAATGTCTCATCTCCTTTCATTTGTGCAGCAAAGTCCTCAGCATATACAAATTAGGCACCTTTGATCCCTTCTTGTCCAAATGCTGTGTTGGTGCTGCACTGCTCCAGCCCTTGAAGTTCACACTCTGTTTCTAAGGTGAAAAATAAATTGTGTATATACAGATATATATCTAACCACAGCAACTCTAAGTCTTCTTAAATCAAACTTTGAAACCAGTTTTTTACCTCTGGAACAAGCCCCAGAATCGCTGAATCACAGAATCACAGAATATGGAGTTGGAAGGGACCCACAAGAACCACTGAGTCCAACTCCTAGCCCTGCACAGGACCCCTGTCAAAAGTCACACCATGTACCTAAGAGCGTCATCCAAACTCTGAACTCTGTCAGGCTTGGTGCTGTGACCAATTCCCTGGGGAGCCTGTTCCAGTGCCTAAACATCCTCTGAGGGAGGAACCTTTTTCTAGTATGCAACCTAAACATCCCTTGACACAATTTCTGGCCATGCCCTCAGGTTCTATCACCGTTCACTAGAGAAGAGATCAGTGCCTGTCCCTCTTCTTCACCTCATGAAGGAATTCTAGTCTCTGATGAGGTCTCTCCTCACTCTCCTCTTCTCAAGGCTGAAAAGACCAAGGGACCTCAGCCATGCCTCACACAGTTTCCTATCAAGTCCTTTTAGCATCTTCATTGCCTATGGACCATGTTGAAGCTACAGAGAGCCTCGAAGATGGAAAAGCACAGCCACTCTCTCGAGGCTGAGAAGGGGACCAGCACGGGAACATGCAAGACAAGAACACCCCTTTGACCAATAAGATAGCAACATATCTGTCTAGGTGGCACCAATGGGGTAAAGGCTATGTTTGAACTGGCCAACCGAGATCTTTGGCAGGAATGTTTGAACGATGTATAAAAGGTGAAACATGAATAAAAATTGGCATTTAGCCTTCAGACATACTGGCACACAAGCACACAATTGTGTTCCTCTCTCATTTTTGCCACGAGTGTCTGGAGCCTTGTTGGCAGGGCCTGACAATGGCCCTCCTTTGGACACTCTCTAATAGCTTAATACCTCATATTGTGGTGCAAAACCACACAATATACAAGGAGAGGCTACACCAGTGCAGGTCAGATCAATTGGGACAATAACCTCTTTCAACCAGTTGGTGATGCTTTGCTGGATGCTCCCCAAGGACATGGTTGGCCCTCCTGGCTGCCAGGGCACTGCTGGCTCATATTTAACTATCCATCCACCAGGACTATATTCTTCAGGAAAATACCTTTTCCCAGTTGTAAATCTGAAATCATCATGAATGATTCTAGGATTCCAGTCTGTTCCTTTCCAGTAGCTATAATTTGTTTCTTGAGCTCAAAAGTGGTGCTGCAAACTCTTCCAAGAGAAGGATCCTTTTTTTGTTTTAGGTGGTACTCACTTCCCTTCTGCCTTTCTAATGTCATTTAGAGTCAGCTGGCAATGAAATTCTAGTTTTGGCTGAAGCTACTACTTAAAAAAAATTTTTGCCAAAACTGAAAAATCTGCCTGGTAGAAACCTGTCAGTTATATACAACTAAGGGACAATTTGAAGAAGTGTAATAGGGGACACAACAATGTCTGGCTAGCTTCTGCCTATTTTCTCACTGTGTGCCATGACAACTAAACTGCATAATATCTAGAAGGATCATATTTACCTTGGGCAAATGCCTTCTGTCCATGCTGCGAGCAGTGTCTCATCACGAATAGGTTGGATAAGGCCTTGAGCATCCTGGTCCATTGGGATCTGTCCCTGCCCATAGTAGTGAGGGTTGGGACTATATGGCCTTTAAGGTCCATTCCAAACTCTTACCATTCTGTGATTCTATGAACTGTGAACTGGCTGTATGAATATAACGTCAACATGTTGAATAATTTAGAGTAATCGTACCAGAAAATATCTCTTCAAAATCAATCTTTTGTTTGTATGTTACTCCACCGAATCCTAAAATTGTCCAAGACTTTGTACAAGGAAAGCAGAATGTCACTCAAGTTAGCATGTGCAAGTTGTTAAAGATATACAACACTTCAGGCAACCTTGGAAACAAATATTTGAGGATTGTCAATTCAAACACCATTGACTAGCAGTTCAAAGAAATAGATGACCTTAGGATTCAGCTGCTTATCCCAAACATTTCTTGCTGTGAATTAAACTAAGCTGAAAGCAAATAGAGGTACATAGATACAAAATCCAGAACAGGCCACAAGAATGTAAGGAAGGGATGAATAGGGAGGAAAAGAAAAATAGAAAAGAAAATCCCTGCTTATGTCTGTCTAACACATAGGTTATCTCTGAATTTTTCTGCTCTTATGATTCTGTTATCAAGCTTCTGTATGATTACAGCAACAAGCTGGCAAATGCTCCATAGTATTCCGAGCTGAGGATCTCATCCAACCTTTACTTTTTCAGGCTGCATAATGGGAATAGGTCCTAAACCCAGCTTATCCTACACTATCTTCACAGTCCAGCTCAGTCATTTACACGATATCTTCTAAACTCAACTGTCTCCTCCTTATATATAACTTTTCATTACCTTAGTCAATAATTGTTTGTTCTCTCTTTGTAAGTGCTAATGACCAAAAGACGGTTTTCACCTAGTCAGACAGAAAAAGTGAGGTTCATCTCATATACTTTAGGCTTTTAGAATGGCACAAAGACATAGAAATCTGTCTCTTAGATATCTTTGGTTTCCTTTATGAAAAAGAACAATGTATTTATTGGGAATGAGTAATCTGCTTTATTTTAGACATCTACATCCAGACAAATTGATCTATAAGAATACTACTTTCTTTCGAGTGACTATAAAGGAAGCCCGAGGTGGCCAGCTTAGTGGTAGACTTCCACTTTATTGGTCAATAAATCCTTATTTTAACAACATTTTCCATGGTTGGTCAAGCCTTCAGCAACTTATTTTAGCTGTATAGAACATAACATTTTTTTCTACAGGTCTAGGGAATTTTAATCCCAAAGCAAATCCTTCTTATATATGAACTTCATAGTTTATACATGTACACGTTAATCCTAATTGTTCATATTAAAAGATCAACAGTTGTGCATTCAATTAATTAGAGGGCTTTGTTTGTAAACGGGCACAATAGTGACCCGTGTTATTGTTAGATCCTGTGCTGATAAACACGGTACATTTCAACAGCTTTCTTGCTTCAGTCATTCAGTATCTCTTTCTAAAAACATGTCCTTCTGCCTTTCCTTGAAATAAACGTAGTGCATGTTTTCTCCTGTTCTTGGTCATTAGATCTGCATTCCAGATTTCTTCAAAAAAAGAATCTGTGCCTTCAGTGTGGTATCCTCAGCTGTCTTGCTGTTATAGTATAAATTGCAGCTGCAGCTGTTATCTATGTTGTGTCATTAACTGTCAAAAAAGTTTTATTTAGAAACACAAAACCAGAGATGTTAAGCTAAAATGTCAGTATAGGACGAAGGAGCACATGAAAAGTGGAAAAGTGACAAATTTTTTTTGTGCTTAAAGTAGCATCCACATCTTATCTGGGGAAGTACTGACAACCTAAAAATATATGCTATAAGGTAGGTTTCTGTTTGGGAGTAATTTTTTTCTATTTTCCAACTTGCATGCTGGTGGGCACAGGGTGATGTCCGCACGGGCATCCTGCAGGCCCTCGCACCTGCTGCCCTCCATTGCCCCAAGGCACACGGAGGCCTGATGAGGTGCTCTCGGTGCTGTGGCAACCAGCTTGGTGGAGGAGGTGGGGACTAGCTCTGCAGCAGTGGGGGGAGTGTGGCAGTGGCCACGCGATGAGGGAGAAGAGCAGTGCACCCTGTCTGGCAGTGCACATGTGCAAGGGGGCTGGTCTGTGCCAGGACTGTGCTGACCATGGCTCGGCTGGCAGTGCTGGACTGGCACCGGGTGCCCTGGCCTTGGTAGTTGACTCTCTTTGGCGCCCTGTGGGGAAGGCTGCAGGGACACTTGCTCCCTCTTGCTTTCTCCGCAATGGTGCCCTTGTGAGCAGCTCAGTTGCATTGCTAAATGGGAGCCTGGACCCCTCAGGAAGAAGGGAGCTGCAAACCATGGAGTTTTTTTCCTTCTCTTCCTTTTGAACTTGGAACATTGGTGAGAATGCATCTGCCCTCAGCCCCTGCCTGGGCTGCATCTAAGCAAGAGTCACGTTTGCCATCTTTGTCAGGGCAGCCACATTCATGGGACCGGACTAAGAGTTTGGACAAAAAGGTTTTCTTTCATTTGTTTTTACCACAATTGTTCTATGTTCTATAAATAAATATATACATATATATAATAAAAGAGCTGTTTTTCATCCTTTTTGTGCTCTTTTGTGCTTTAAGGTTTAAATTGCATATTTGACTTCAAACCAAGAAAATATACATCTTCAGTTTTTTCCCTTCTTTTTTTTTTTTTTTTTTCTTTTTGCTGGAAATAACTTTAAAGATTTCATGGTAACTGAAGCCAACTTCTTCTTCAGATTATTTCTTTCACTATAGCTTGGGCATTTCAAGAACATCATCACCTTCCCATTCCTCTGAGAATAGCTAAACCTTGGTTGTAACTTACATACCAGATGAATTTTATTTGTAATAAAGGTTTCTAAATCATTTTAAAGTTATTGATAAAAGTGTAGAGACAGTTCAGAATAAAAGAACAAAAATAATTGAGGCGTGTTTTGGTTTTTTTTAAAGCCTTTGCAGATCCACTAAAATTAGAAGTGAAATAGCAACTATCATCCAGTAGGGCATCTGGTTGTAAGAGTTGGCCTCTAAATTTAGACTGAAAAATGTCCTTAACTGAAATCTGTAATCTGTAAGACCACATTCTTGTCTAGAAGATATCACTGTGAACATCCTCCCCTTCCCTCTTCCTCACTCACTCTGTGTGCTGAGCATGTCTCCATATGGAATGGAATGGAATGGAATGGAATGGAATGGAATGGAATGGAATGGAATATCCCTTTGGTCAGTTGGTGTCAGCTTTCCTGGCTTTTTCCCCTCACAAGTCCCCAGTACACCCCCAGTGCTGGTGGGATGACAAACAAAAAGGCCTCGATGCTGTGAAAGCACTGCTCAGCAGTATCTAAAATATCCTTGAATTATAAACACTATTTTCATCAACACAAATTCAAAACACAGACACATGCCAGCTACTATGAAGAATATAAATGGTACCCCATCCAAAACCAAGACAGTTAGTGTTTCTAAATCTGGTTTATGTATGACGTTATACTAAAGTCTTATACAAAGAGCCTGAAACTTGGTATAACTTAAGTATCACTACTCATAAAACTATAAATTATTATAAATTCTGAAAATTTATTATTGTAATGAAGAATTATAGTTTTGTCAAACATTTTGCTATAATGCATTCAAATAATCATTTAGAGGTAATTCAACAGATACTTGTGTGTAATCTTTGCTAATTTGGAAAATTACAACAAATAATTTACAGTTATTTTAAGTCTAATACTTTAATCCGTGAGGAAATTTTCTGATTAAAATGATCATTACTTTTATTATAAGAAAAAATTAATTTTAGATAAAACTAGTGTTTAAATGATGAAAGGAATTATATTTGTTAGCATTTGAATTAACTTTGATTCCACTGTTCTACTGAAGGTCATAGAGTTTAATTGACATTGATGAAGTCTTATATTCAAGTGACCTAGAGTTGACACTAATAATGACAAAATCTTCTTTCTAGAAGAAGAGGATTACTGTATTAGACCTTAAATAACTGAGCATTCTCTGTGAGATGACCTTGTTATTTGCATTATGCATGGTATTTCTGATGGAAATATAAAGGAATATCAAGAAATAGTGCTGACAGAGATGCCCAGATCTCATTTAGAACTGACAAGTGTTTAAAGGAGCAAGCTTTCTACACAAGTGTATTGAGGTGTGCTATGACTGCATATTCTAGTCTGAATAAATTTCTAGCAATGCTTCTGAAACTTCTAATAATTTGGATTGGGTTTTTGTTGTTGTTCTTTGCTGCTCGTTTGCTATGGTCAAAACTCGCAATAAGTAGAAATTTGGGAAAATGCAATGAAGATACTAATGAGCCAGTGGGAGGAAAAGGTTTATCTGCGTGCTTGTCTGAACAGACTTTGGTAAACAAATGACAGAAATACTCAAAATTTGATAATTTTGGCTGCAGTACCAGAGCTTAGTATCATGACATTATGGAAACTATGAGTGAGACATAAAGGGAGGTGCTGAAATTTAGTGGCATAATACAGGAGGGAGTAGGGAAGTTGGCAAAGATTTAAGGAAGGAGTAACAGGGCTCAGCCTTGAGGAGTTGTCCCATAGTTGTTCAGTATGTATTGAGGGGATACAAGAACTTGTAAATCTTTGGGCACTGTACAAGGCTTTCTCTTATGTTTGTTTAATCTGAAGTCCCAATGTCTGCAAAGTCAACAGCACATGCTTACCTCACCCTATAGGAGTAGCGCTCAAGAATAAAATGCTGGTATGCGTGCGTATATGCGTGGATATGCATATCAGTAGCATATCACTTTACTGGACTTTATTCTAAAAACAGTGTATGGACTGAGGAGTGGTGAGTCAAACAGTATATTTTGTAAAGCTGGGCTTCTTCTCATTTCCTAGAATATTTAGGGTGTGCTGGAATACTTAGCTGTTGCAAAGTTTCAGGGTTTTCTCTATAGTCATGATCCTTAGAAGCATTTAAAAACAAACAAACAAACAACAAATTCAGATAGTCGCTAGATACTAGTACTGTTTATTTAAGAAACCATCAGCTATAGAAGTCACATAAGGTATGAATATGAGCATCCATATGCTTAGATGCAAACTACTGCTTCTATGCCAAATGTCTCTGCCCTTATTCATGCAAATGAAGACAAAGTGAGTTTTGTTGTTGCCTTAAGAGGGGACTAAGTTTTTGTCCTCTAGAATAAATCTACCAACATCTTTAAATTTTAGACCTATACAGTCATCTCCCAGAGAAAACTGATGCACACTGTTTACTTGGAGCCTAGAAGTTAGGGTTAAATCCTGGACAGCAGGTCAACCCCAATTTCTTTGAAATGTGCTCTTATCATGTAGTCTTTGGCATAAAATCTCTGCCACCAGTACTTCAGAGTCTCAGTTTGTTTTCTGTTCCTCTGTATCCCCTTTTCCTCTATGTTATCCCTAGTATCACAAACATGGCAGAATAAACAGGCTTTTGAGGAAGGGCTGTGTTTTGCAGTGGACAAGGAATCTGTACACTGCATTGCGTCATGCTGTGAAAATAAGACAGTATGATATGAAAGATATAGGTATAGGCTCTGAAGTACAGTACAGATAGGGGGAAAAGCAAAGAATGCTGTTTGAGGGTGACCTCGAAGTTAACCCTAAGAAGCAATATAGATAGAACCTTAATCTGCACACTGCAAAAGTAATTGAGCTCATATTTTAAGGCACCTTCACTGGCACTCTCATTTTCACAGTATGTTAGTATATGACAAATAAAGCAACTGTGATTTTTCTGGACACTATTAACAAATGAATCCCGTTTGTGTGAAAGAATGTTGCATTGTTATAGCTGAAAGAAAAGTTCAACAACTTAGATATTGATAAATATTAAGATTTGTCTGTAAAATGTCTTAACCTGTAATTAAAACTAAAGTATTATATTGCAGAGAAAATTCTAAGCATAAAAGCAGCAATCTTCAAAATTGTAGCAATTTGATATCTAGTCTGTCACACAGATGCTGGCAAGAACTTTCTTTGTAGAAGAAAATGATACATTCAAATAGGTGTATAGATGGATGTAACATTTTGAGGTTACATTCATCCTATACTATTTTCTTGTCATGCTTAGTTTACCAGCAAAACTACAAATTATTTTTCATTTGCTTTCTGCTATTCTTAGCCCTGGAGGGTCAGAATACTTTATGAAAATCAAACTCTATTGTCTTCTTAGCTCTATCTATCATCGTTCTGAAATTGCCAACATGAAGACAACCCTGATCATATTGTTTTTTATTATCAGGCTGTTGGTGTTTATAATTTATGAAGCAGAAGGATACTGGAGGGTTTTTGTTTGTTTGTTTTCCTCTCCATAAGCTTTACCGATCCTGTAGGTCTGAGAACGATATTAATTTTGACTGGTAAGCTGAATAAACACAATTTTGCAGTCATAGGTGGAGAACACTTATCAACACCAGGGTGTCACTTTGAAGAAGTAACTTTTCTAACCTAATACTTTGAAGTTATCTTTCTTTTCCAATAGTAAATACAATACATTGTAAATCTCAGGGTAGATTCAGCCATTACAGGTTTACAGGTTATGACAGCAGCTTGCTTCAATTTTGGGGCCAATAATTCTGCTTTGGTGAATGCCTGCTCATTTTTTATTATGTCTTTTTGTCTACTGTTTGGCTTACTAGCAGCTTCCTGAGCTGAAAATAATTGTCACTTGAAATGCTCATTGTCAAGCACTGTACTGACTTGGCAGATAGAACAGCAATGTATTTTCCCAGGAGATGTAAGTTTAGGGAAGACAGAATCCCCTGGACCCTAAGTTGGCAGATACTAAAGCAGGTCTTTCTAGAAGAGGAATTATATAATGTTTTGCAAGGAGCTGTGAAATACTCATTCTGGAGCAGTAATAATCTTTAACTTGGGACTAGATTGCAGATCTTTAGTCCGAAGATCTCTGGGTCTCTTAAAAGATCCTGCAAATCTCACTAATAACCTACACACTCCAGTGATGCTTTATATTGCTCAGATGAGTGCGGTGATCAAACTTTGTCATGAGCATATAGAGCGGAGTCAAGGGCTGACATAGTTCTCTTCCCCTCGAGAAAGATGATGGAAATGATACTGTGGGGTATGACAGAGAGATAACACAGGAAAAGTTAGATGCTGCCTCTATGACAACTCACCCTGCCTGTGGTATCTCTATTATCGCAGGAAGGCCTGGGCCTGTTGCATATTGTACACTACTGTACAGGAGAATAGCTGAGTTTAAGCGAAACATCAGACTAAACTCTTGCACATGTCAGATGACTCTTATTTGTATTTGCAAAGAATTATTTTGTGATGGGGAGGAGGGGTGACATCTTATTCACCTTTGCTAGTAGAAGAAAGTATTTGACCTATCAGTGTTCAGTATCATAGCTGAACACTGTGGACCAAGCTACACGTTTATCAACAAATAAAGGTACAGACAGGTTATAAGTTCAATCAGCCCTTCCTCTGAGCTGTCCAAAGGAAGTGTGGCCTCTCTGGGGGCCTAAATCACAATACAATTCCGTGTTAAATGTATCTACAGGATAAGACTATATGGGAGCTGCTCATGTTTATAAAATATAGAGAAAAAGTGAAATGAGGGTAGAGATATATGTTCTCACCTAGACAGACAAAAATTGTGCCTCACAGAATGCTGCTGTGGAAGCTAGAGTGGGAAGAAATTAAGTCTCTCTTTGATAGGGTCACAGCTATTTATAGAGACATACAGAAGTGGCTGGACTTCCTGAAGACTCTGAAGGTCTTCAGCCTTCTAGCACAATTCACAGTGTTCCATCAACCCAAAATTTCATTCTTCAATAAATAAAGCTTGTGCATGTAAAATTGAATAATTCCAACTGAAAGAAGGCAACTTTACTTAATCTTCATCCATTGACCAATTCTTGTTTTGTCTTTTAAGTTTTTGGAGTTTTTTTTTATCTTTCATGAAATGTTCACATATAGCACTTACTAGCACATCTTAAATGCAAAGATAATACAGCTTTCTGAAATGTTTGTATGGGGAGGATGTCCTATAATACATAGTGCTGTGCTATTTTTTTTAATTTTTTTTTTTAATTCTTGCTATTTAATTGGCAGTGAGAATACCTGATAATAGTATTTAAGTTGTATGGTAAATAGGGGTTTAAATAAAGCAGTAACCACTTCTGCCTTGGAATCTCTCTTGAAATCTTAATTACTTGTTGCTTTATTGCTGCTGGAAAATCTGAATCTCCTCAGTTATCTGCCACCTTTTAGAACAAATACCAGACCTAAAATATATAAATGCCTGTTACTTACCTGCAGAGCTAAGAGCAATGAAAGGCAAATATTGTGAAGGCAGTGAAATTTGTGGCTGCAATATGAATAGGTGATGGGTTGTGCTTATGCAAATTTCAGCCCATATTCCCTAGGCTATTAGTCAAATTAAGTTATCTATATATATGAATTGGACTTCAGTTTAAAATGAGACAAGTTAGAACTTAACATACTGAAAGCAGGCTTCACATCAACTGGGATAAGTATATCTGAGTGAAAGGAAAGGGCAGCTGAAGTAGCAAAATATTTGTCTGAGCTGGCTGCTTAACTGTTAAGTGACAGGTAGGAGGACAGTGACAGAAGGGTGTAGCATCATGATTTCTTGATCTTACCCTCCGTTTTTTCCACCTTAGCTGTGTTGGTAGGAGAATCGTCTCTTTTGCTCCTCCTTTTCCTTCACATTGGTGAAAATGGTGGCGTTTGTATGCCACATTTCTTCTCTATCCATTACTGCATCATTTGATAAAGAAAAGGTTGCCTCACTTATCTTAATCAGGGCAATTGAAACAAACATGGATAAGGTAAAATCAGATGGTAAATGGAAAACTTTTTTCTTTCTTTCCTTCCTTCCCTAATGTTTCTGAAAATCTTAGGTACATTATGACCCTTAGAAAGCTTGCTTCCTAATGTTTAAAAAGCAAGTTGGTGCTGCAGCATGGGAATTTTGTGTTTAGCAAGTGTGCATTTTATTTTTCAGCTTCAGTAAGCAAACCAATATTTCTGACACTGAAAAATGTGTTTTTAACATTGTTACCATACCTTCTAAGTGTACAAGTTTGTTATAGCTATCTTCTCATTTTTTACATTGGCCTTCTTTGCCCTGGGTGGAAAAAAATAGAGCCAGTAATGACATGTATTATAAAGATTAATCAACCATAAAGACTATAATTGAACACACAAGTGTAGTCATTACTTGATTAATTACTTCAATAAAATAATCAGTCTCCTACATACATCAGAATAATATTCGGTGGTGACTAGAAAAGAATGTGCAGAGAGCAGGACTGTCTTCAATTCCTACATCAAATAGAATTTTCTAACTTTCCTTCTGTTTGGTTGCAGAACCTGTTTTTACTTGAATGTTTAACTTGAATGAACTTGCTCTCTTTCACAGCAGAATTTTGACACCCTAACTTTAACCTTAAAAATTGATACTGAAACCTCTTATGTGAACTTTTACACTGGATGTTATGTAGTGACTTTATAAGCCTACATGAAAAGGTCCTTTCTAAGGAAGTATGTAGAAAATGTTACCCATGGGCTGTAGACAGAAGTTTATGCACAAAATTGCTCAACCTGCTAGACTGAAAGTGCTGTTCAGTGATAGATTGTTTTATGCTGAAGTTTTCTTTCCTAAAGTATGTTTCCTAAAACTGAAACTTGATAATTCGTATTATAGTGCACAAATTCATCCCCTGCTGCATGTAGAGGGCTCTACTGGATCTCATGCTCATGAGCATGTGTTTTCCTGTAACCTATAAAGGAAAGGTAGAACAAGTGTGCATGTTTACTAAGAAGAATAAAATGTAAATCTATCTCGGACAATTTTGGACCTGAGAAGTTGTATATGCAAATCTTGATGCTTTAGACTGGGAGATGTGTTCTGATATCAATTGCTGTAGTATTTTTACATAAGAAAGATGAATTCATTCCACAGTGGTTGACTACAGTACAGTGGTTAACTAGTAATATTAACTAAGCAGGCTGAAATAGATACTATACGGTTCAGAGTTTGAGCGATGGTCAAAAACATGAGTGAGCATCAAAATTGAAAGGCAGCCCATAATGGTTGCTGCTTAACCCTGAGACTTCATGCCAGGGTGTGAATTGGTATTTTAGAGGCCATAAGAATTAACTTATGTGTAATTTATAATTGAGTATTATGGAAGAAAACATACATGTCTTCTGCAGCTGGGCACTGTAATACAAGCCTCATCTGTGTGTATTTGAAATCCTAGTAAAAGATCTATATATGTCTATAATAGCATGGACTTCCTGACATACTTATTACAAGCTTCCTGTCCGTCTATATAAAATGCCCAGTTCAAGGAATGCCTGGTTAGTCATTACATTTAATAATGTACAACATAAGACCTAATTTTCAGTTGCTCCTAATTATGTTAATTCTTAGATAAAATCTTTTGGAACTGTCAAAACATGGGTTTGTGGGTTTTTTTGGCATGGCTGCAATTGTCAAGTTCAGCTATCTACAAGTCTGGGTTTTTGAGTTACTTAAGCACTCAGAAATGCTGACTTTTTTAAACATTATTGATTATAGTCCAGAAAATTTACACATTGCTGTAAATTGATTTAATGCTTCATAAAGCCTGAAGAAATATGTAGGAAATGTGTGTATCTATATTTTCCTCCATTTTTCTTCTTATTATTTGGGTTGTTAATAAATAGTTTATCCAGAGAGAAATGAAAAGTTAGTTCAGCTAACTATTATTGCTCAGTCCTGAAAGATATCTGCACAAATTCTGATAGCAGGAGCTGTTCATTTACAGTATTGTGAAATTCAGCACAAGTGAAGTTCCCCTACTCAGATGAAAACTGAGGATGCTCAAACTGTGTAAAAGTGTGATTCAGCCTCCTCGAAGGCTGGTTTTTCTGTAGTTCTGTGAAAAAAACTAAAGAATTTGCTGAGGAGGATTGAATTTTGACTCAGTGTTTACCCTTGTTTCCTGAAAATTATGATTTACCCTAACATGATTCTGCAGGAAGCATCCAGAAACTTGAATAATATGGCATAGAGAATTCCTGATGTATCCGTTATGGAGCATTACAGTCCATGTGGTGAATAAGTCGCTGGCAATCTTCTGGCGGAAGGTTAATTGGATTCTATGTTTATAAAAGGGAATGTCATATTAACTTCTGTGTCTGCATATATGCATTGGCAGCATCTGCTTGCTGATCTGATCTGTTCCTCTTAGAGAAAGAGGTCTATCATTCCTGTAAGAACTGTGTTGTTTCCTACATGTCACTGTATAGTCTCATACACATTTATTTTGGAAGAAAGGACACAGAGAAGGCAGAAGAATGAAATTTCATTTTTTCATGGAGAAAGTAGATAGAAAGAACAACTCTAAATTTTGTCTTGTGCAAGGATTTCCTGTGCTTTCAAAAGGTAATGTGTTACTCACTGGTTTGACTGGTGGAGTCATAAAGTGAGGGCCATGAATTCCTCATTAAGTGTAGATAATAGTTGGAATAGCCCTACAGCACTGCTGTATGGGTATCTCACTGGGATTCACCACACTTGAGACAAGCCCGATCTGGAGAACTTGGGTAGGAGCTAAGAGCGCACTTTGCAGACATGGAGGTTACTGTTAGAGTGAGGAAATTTACCTTCATATAAGTAACTCACACATTATTACTTATCTAAACTCTAAAATAATTTCTGTTTGGTTTGGATAACCTGTATTGTCTGCCTTCTCTTCAAGGTAAAGATGAACAGCAAAACCAATGTCAAGGATTAGGTATCCAGAACAAAATAAGGATAGAGAACACAAATTATTACTTCCATTGATGGCTTTGTGAAGTCTTTACATCTGACAAGAGAAAGCAACAACCAAACAGGGAAAATTCTGAAATTTGTTTCTAGACCATTACTCTGATCTTTGCCAAATTAAGATTATATCCAGCAGAGCAGTCATTAATTTCCTTTAACTTGATGTAAATGACATGTGACTATGATCATTAAAGCAAGCATCTCAGAAGCATATTGTTGGGCCATCAAATGTGTATTGCCACATCCCTGCTTATACTTTGTAATAGAAAGCAAATATCCTACAAGGCTGTCTGACACATCTCATGAGCAATAAAGGAGCTTAAAAATATAAGAAATGAAAAGGGAGCAGCATGCTATTTGTCACTTCTGTTACTTAGAAGTTGCATATTTGCAAAGCATATAGAAATAGATGATTAATAACTTTGTAGAAATAGAAACTCTTATGAGTGTGCAAGAATATGGCCTTCAGTGCTAAAATTCTGTATATTATTGAAGTGCTTGTCCCCAGAAAGCAAAGATCCCTGTGGCTATTTTTGTTTCCTTAAATGTAATAGCTGGCCAATGCATTTAAATTATGTTCTCTAGTATTGTAGTTTTATCAGAATTCTTTGTATGTTTAAAATAGGAAGAAATGTTGAAATTCAGCACTAGTACTTAAGTAAAAATCTGTTCAGGGATTTAAAGCTCTAGAAATATTGTAGTGTATTCATTCTCATGAAATCTTCTATTGCTTTTCTTTTCTTTCTACAAAGTATGCAGTTGGAGGGCAAAATCTAGCAGTAGCTTGCGCTACACCAAAAGACATAACCAGGTGCACTTATGTTAATTATGTTTACAAAAGACATGATGCTATTAGACTAATTTTGAATGAGACCCATGAAGGTGTTCATTATTTTACTATCTTAAAACCTGACAAATAGCAGGAACTGAATGTTATTTTCAGTTAAGATTACAAATAAGTCAAATAATACCATCAGTGCATGTATAAAAGTTCAAGGTTGAGGTTCAAGACAAGCCTCTCTTGTACATTACAGTAACAGCTATTAACTCCTATTTTTCTGTGAATATAAGAGGGTGTTCTGGCTATGTGAAACAATTACAGCAATTATAAAGTGGCATCAATATATTTGAAAATCAAATTTTATATCCTGATGAATCCTACTGAAACTATCCTCCTGGGCCTCAAATTGTAGTACGAAGATGAATTTTGTTACATGTCCAAGAGTAAGTTTTAAAGTCAAGGATCCTTACAGAGGTTTCCTATCAACAGCTTGCTTTACAGATATGAACTCTGATTCCACTTCCCATAAATCATCAATCTTAGATTAACTTCTGTAGTTGAATGCATATTCCTCCCATAAATGAAGCACATTGTGTTTAAGAGGTAACTATAATAATAATAATCACTTGTATGTTGTTCGTAAGCATTTACTGGATTATGATGTGTAGTGGTTTAGGACCACGTTTATCGTTTAGGGGCAGGTTCAATAAAGGTGATGGAAAACTGAATAGAGTTTGCAGCAGGTGAACAGTTTATTACAGGGAGTTTAAATTAGGGAAGTAGGGATAACCCAAATGGACCCCATATTTACACAGAGGAACACCTGACACACAGGGAAAAAAAACACAAAAGGGAAAAAAAAACCAAACCAAACAAACCCAAAAATAAAAGAAAGGGAATGTTCTTTTCAGCTAGATGGCTCACTGAGAAGACCAGGGGGAGGGGTCGAGAAGCCTCTCTTTCCCTTCCTCTCTGCTGGAATCACTTCCTGGCCCTTCAAGCTCTCTGAAAAACATAAAAAAAGAAAGATGAAAACAACTTCCTCCCACCACCTTCCTGAAAGGGGTTACTTGCTTGCCGAGAGAAAATGGGTGAACTCGCGCCGTGAGGCCTGCGACTGAGAAGGAGAGCAGCTGTGGTCTTCTTGCAGCAGCAGCCGAAGAAGAGCCTGGGGAAGGCTGTTGCCCTCCACTTTTAAACCTTCTCCTTCTCGCGTGGATATCGTTGCTTTCTTCCAGGCCAAACCGTCTTTCCATTGGTCCAGCAGAGCCAGGCCCCACCTTGGTTTTGGTGTTTTCCCGTCAAGAAAATCACGAGTTTCAGTTCCACCCGCGATCTTTGTTTTCATGGCCATGGCATCTTGGGGAATGCCCCGGCACCACTGCCGCCCCTATTGCTAGTATGGTGCCAGCGCTGGCCCCCCATTGCTGTCCAGAAGCGGCAGCTGTGCTTGGATTCCCGGCCGGGGCTGGCCCGGAGCCGCTGCCTGTTCCCGGGACCAAGGGAATGATTGTGCATCTTGCACACCAGCCCGCTCGCCCTGGGGCTTCCCCTGGGAACAGTGGAGGCGGGGTGGGGGGGAAGAAGCAGGATCGGGGCTGTCCTGGCTGGGCTGGTGGTGGGGCTGCCACCTGTGCCACCTGAGCTGGGATTGAGGGACCACACACAGGACGAGACAGCCCCAGGGCCATGTGTGCCTCTGGCCCGTGCTCCGGGCGGGGGGGAGCAAGGAGCTGCTGCTGCCCCATCCCCGCTGGCCCCGAGGGGGAAACGAGAAACCACTGCTGCCGGCCCTGGCCCTGGCCCGGCCCACACCCCGATCTCAGCTTCCCTCCCCCATCCCGGCTTCTTTTAAGGGAAATGGAATTTTACTAAAAAGGTAAGTGGGGGTTCTTACATTCTTCCCCCTCCAAAGCCCTTTTCAAATGGCTACATGATGTCAGAAATACAAAGATGGATTATGAATTGTGATGTAAGCAGTTATATCGTAAGATATTCTCTTTCCCTAGACCTTTGAAGAATTTTATCCATCTTTATAAAAATTTCTTCTGCTTTTCTCTTTTTATTCATTTTTTCTAGTGCAAAGCATAGCTAGTGTGCTGTAGAAAAAGAGTCATAAGAAGAGTGGGGGGAAAGATTATAAAATGCCTTTAAGTATTATCTGGTCCAACTATGCAGCTAAAACAGACATATTCAAAGTTGCATTGATTTGTTCAAGTCCTTGTCTGAGTGCTGAGTATCTTGTCTTTAAGAGAAGTCTTGAATAGCTCGGAGAATTCTAGTAGATTCACTTGCTTTGTACATATAAATAATTAAAGTGATCAGGGAAGAGTCTTATTTTACACATACATCAATAAAAGGTTAATCTTCCACTTTTCATCAGCTAGAGTATTTTAGATTCTCTGCTGTACACAAATCTTTCTATACAAAGATTTCTACCTCTTGGTTTAAGATTGAATAGCTAGAAGAATAATGACAAATTTAAAAGGAGAGTGTTGTGCTTAGTGATTTGGCACAGCACTGTCATCATCAGTCGGATAAGAAATTTTTATAGATGCAGCACTGAAACCAATCCAGAGAGCAGTTATATATTTGTTATTCAATTCAATCTTTTCAAGCTGGGTGGCACAGTTTCTTCTCTCCCCAGCTACAGCAAGCTATAACCAGAAGCAAGACAATCTTGTGATTATGACTACAGGAAATGGAAAAAAAAACAGTTGATATTTATGATTAAGTCAAAGAAAAGACCATTCTCCTTTGACAATTTGAGGGAAGTAGAGGTCTTTCAATAATTTCTGGAAAATTAAATTCCCAATCAACTAAAACAGTTTTGCTAGTCTTGTACTTTGGAGATGTTGGTATGAATGTGACCTTAAATTATGCATTGATGAACAAAAGAAATTAATTTGTATTCTTCAGTCCAGTGTTTATTATCACATGTGTTATGTGATGCCAAACAATGAGATTTGCTCAATTGTGTATGGCAGTTTATTTAGGAAAATAGGGGAGGTGCAATAATAAGGAATATGGTAGATTAAAACTAGGCTCTTCAGACTACATGTGTATGTTGAGAAAATCCCTCATCACCGTATGACTAGTGTTGGATGATGTTATTGATACAGACAAACTCTTATTTTAATTTAAGAGGCAGCATGTTGCATCAGCTGTGTGTTCACAAACATGCTAAGTGAAATTTTAGTCTTGGAAATCGCAGCTCTTCATCATGTTTCTGTTTGCATAAGAATTTTCTGAAGTATTTAGCTGTTTAAGGAAAATAAATCCTATTGTTTTTCAATGGTTCTTATGCATTTAAATTGTACAGTTTCTTATGATTTTGCTTATGTTTATCCTCAGTTTTATGGCTACTTAAAATACGGTGTTAGGTCTAAAGTTAATGTTTTCAAATGGGGCACTCTGGTGGAGTTGGTCTGTATCATGTGAGCAGTGCCAAGAGACTTGCCAAGATGAATAGGCACAACTGTGTGGCCTGTGCATTCACATCTGTGTGGATGCTTAAACTTAAGTGCAGAAATAAATGGTAATGATTTTGGGCTGTAAGAAATATCAGCTTGTATTGACTCTATAGTAGCAGTACATGAAAACATCAGATTTGTATACTATAGTTAGATTAGATTTTTGCTTGGGTTTTTTTATTTTTTCTGTAAGAACTTTTCATCTAATTCCCTTTCAATAACAGTAATAGGTAATGGTTTGCAAAACTAACCAAAAGGTTGTGTTTTTTAGTTTTGTTTGAATGATCTTACCCTCATATTGAACTGCAGTCAAAAAAACCTGCTAGATATTTTGAAGGAAGGAACGGTGAACATGCTTTTTTTGTTTTGTTTTTTGTTTTGTTTTGTTTTTTTAAGAAACGAACTGGGAACACTAAGAATATTTTTGACCTATGCTCTGATCAGTAAGCATATCAACTGTAATATGTAAATACTCTTATAAGGCAGGCAGGAAGGATTTTAACTAAGTCACGTATGTTCTGTATAAAGAGAAAGAAAAGAGCAAAAATAAATAAACCAGGGATGAGTCTGTTTAGAAAGCTGGACAGAAATGGAGTGATAGTGGAGTGTTTCTGTAACTAAATGAAAGGATTTAGTGAAGAATGGGAAAAGGAGGTGAACTAGGAATAAAATAACTCCTCTTGTTTGTTTCAGTCCTTTTCTTGATAGAAGTAAACATATTTTTGTATAGAAATCAAAGTGGCAGAAAAAGATACAGAAATTTTGGAGACAAGTTTCAAATGGCAAAGCAGTGTGCTACAGCTAGAAAAGTAGAAAGACTAGCTTACAGCAAATTTCATTAAATATTTAGTCGAAGAGCAAGAACAGTAGATGACTGTGGTGAATTTAGGACTAGAAATAGGATCAGCTTACCTTGTGTGAAGGAGAAAATGGGCAAAAGGGGCAGGATTAAAGGAACTATGAGCCAAATGTAGAAAATTAATAGATGAAGACAAGGGAAAGATAATTTCTGTTTGCATTGGTTTTGTACATTTCACTTTGCAAATGGAATAGGAAGAAATGTCTAAGAAGAAATAGAGTTCTCTCTAATAGTCAAATTTGAAAGTCATGAAAAGTTGAGTTATTACCATAGCAGCACAGACATACTGGACTAGCTGTAGCTGGAGAGTGAGAGCACTAATCTGAGAGGCGGAATAAGGATAAGAGAAGATGTACATGAGGAAGGCCAGGTTACAAAACATTTCAGTGGCTGAAAAGGCAAACCAGTTTCAAGTTCCACCTTGTGGTGGTTTAAGCACCACTGTGTTTTACTCAGGGGCACACTGAACAGTGACGAGAAGAATAAACAGAATTAACAACAGGGAAACAGTTTATTTGTCTGGAGCTCAACCAAAAGAAAGATAACAGTTTAAGGGAACTCCAAATTTAACACAGAAAAGCACCCAACAAAATCACGAAAAAGGGAAAAAGAAAGAAAAAAAAAAGGAATAAGGGAACTGCTTTCAAAGGCCAGGCAGGCTGGCCTAGGAGAAGCAGTGGGAAGGGAAAGCCGCTTCCTTCTTCTCTCTCCCTCTCTCTGATGGTAGCCAACTCTCAGCCCTTGAAGTCTCTGAAAAACCACAACAGAGTGAAAGGTCCTCCCCCCAATCTGGGATGTTATTTGGGGAAGCTTTCAACCTGCAGTTGTGCTGGTGTGGCTCCAGTGCCGATGGGAGTGGGCTGAGTCAAGCCACGAGGCCTAGGAGTTGGAGAAGAGGAGCCGTGCTGCTGCTCTCCAGCTTTCCAGGAAGCCAAAGAGAGAGAACTTCCGTTTCTTTGGGCTTTTAAGCTCTCCAAGTCCCTCGAGAGTCTCGCAGTCTTCTTCTTGACTTCGCCGCTTTGGATTGGCCAGCAGTCTGGGCTTCACCTCCCCCTTCGCGGTTCCTGCCAAACTCTGTGAGCCGACAGCTCCCCAACGCCATCTTTTGCCAGCCGCGGGATGGCTGCCGCCTCCCAGGGCCGACCCACAAAAGGGGTGTCCGGGGCCGACCGGGGCCACAGGGCCTGCCCGGGCAGCGACTGCACCCTCACTGCCGCGCAGGGGCTGCCCCCTAGGGGTGGCCGGGACCACTGGGACCCCTCACCGGGCTCCCCATGGCAGGGCGGGGGCCGCCGTGGCCACTGGAGTGCCTCCGCAGCGGCGTGGGTCCACTCCATGTTGGGAGGGNGGCGGGGGCCGCCGTGGCCACTGGAGTGCCTCCGC